>JAYMSP010005470.1:0-13596 GCA_036897095.1 Plantago elongata | reverse complement strand
GTGATCCCACATTTTTTATAATTTAATTTAATTTAATTAAATTTTTTTCATATATATAAATTTAATTTAAAATTATAATTTTTAATTTTTAAGAATTTTTATACATTTTTTGTGTAATTTAAAATCACTTTCTTCTTTCTTTTAACATTATTTTATGTTGATTTTATAAAATATGGTTGATTTATAATAATTAAAAATTATGTGGTGAAATTTAAAATTGTCAAAATTTATTTTATTTGCAATTTCATCTAAAAAAATTTAAAATTTAAAATTATTATGTATCGCTTAATTAAACTGTCACGTGTCATTGAGGTACTAAAATTAAACACAATGTCAAATTAAAGTACTAAAATCGGACAGTAATAATCATACTCACCTTGTTCAAAAATATCACAACTTAAAATATCTTTTTAAAATTTTTCACCAGACATTAATATGGAATTTATATCATCTAAAAATAAATATACCATGTAGACATTGATACCATAACGTCTTACTGTCAATGGTGCAATAGATTAGATAGCTGCATGAAATATTGTTAAATGATTCCGTTGAATTTATTGACCAAAGAGCAATCCCTTGCGTCTCTTCAATATTCCATGCCTCCATGGCCAATCATCAATCGATACCTAGCTTATGTTTTCTTTCACTATGTTTACTCGATCTCTTTTAAACTATTTTGAACCGATTGATTAGTGAATTCAATATTAGGCAAATTACAAAACTATAGTCTTAACATATAGGCAGTACGCAATGTGGAGTGGATTTTATTTGTAAGTTGAGCAGTAGATCGATGTAACATCGATCCATATATTTTAGGCTAGTTTGGTTCATGTCACCATCTCTTTTAAGCTTGTCGATTATAACAAAATGAAGTTTTACACCCGCACCCAAAATAAATATTTTAGGTCTCATAAAAGATTCTTTTATATTTAAAGTGTTCGAAGAAATCCCTAATTTTTAACGCATTTGATTTTTATATAAATAACATGTGTTTTAATTTTTATAAATATTTGTGTCGTTTTTTTTATTATATCTTTATGTTGTACATTTATGTCGCACCGTCTAATTTTTAGTATGTATTTTCTAGTTTTTATAATATATCATCTAGTTTTATAACTATATTATCTAGTTTTAGAAATGATTTTGTTTTGTTTTATTACTTGTTCAAAAATTTCATTTCGTATAATTTATATTGTCTAGGTTTTACATTATATTATCGAATTTTTACATTATATTGTTTAGAATATAAAAGGAATAATTTACTTTTACGTGATATTAAATTTACACTATTGTTTAGTTTTTACATTATATTGTCTAGTTTTTATTTGATCCGTTTTTAATGAATTCGGGTAAAAAGATCCGCAAAAAATCATCTAAAATCAAATTGTGAAAAAATGTATAATTGTCTAGTTTTACCATTTGAAGGGGACTTTCGGTACACTTCAAAATATAGGGATCTCTCGCAAGACGGACTCAAATAAATATGTTACGTGAAATTTACATGTAATTCATAGCTAACTTATGATCTGATTTGATAAGTTATCCAACACAGATTATTAACACAATATGGGAAAATTCAAGGTAACTTAATTTGCATTATTGCCAAAAAAAGGTATTTTATTTTGTTACCGTCCGATTTTGGTACTTTATATTTCTCATTTGTTCAATTTGAGTACTCCGTCAGTAAAATTTAATGGAACTATTAATTTTGCTGGAAAAGTAAAAAAAAGGTACCTTAAATTGTGTCATTACCGAAAAATATACCCTATTTTGTATCATCCGATTTTGGTACTTGTAATTATCATTTGACCAATTTGAATACTGCATCGATCAAATTTGACGGAACCGTTAATTTTGATCTAACTAGTGCGCATTAGCGTGAATTAATACATTTTCCGTTAATATGCAGTTTGAATAAAAATAGTAATAATAAAAAAAATCAATTTTAATCTAAAAAATAAACATAACATTCAATAAAAATTATTATATCCTAATATAATCCTCTAATACTGTAAACCAAAACTCACACACCCATTCTTAATCAATTATTCAAAGAACCCTAATCGATTTTCCCTACCCAAAATTCAAATAGCCTAGCGTGGGAGAAGTCGACTATGATTCTTGAAATAATTGAGGAAGAATGGGTGTGTGGGGATTTTTTTTATAAAAGAGAATTATATTTTTAGGCTTTTATGAATTTTATTTATTTAATTTTATCTTTATTTTCATATTAAAATTTATTTTAATTTTTTATAATAATTTTTAATTCAAAGTAACTATTATTCACGCGACAATTTGATGAAAAATGTGTGAATTCAGGCTAATGCACCTTAATTAAGTCAAATTTAGCAGACGGAGTACTAAAATTGGACAAATGAAAAAATAAGATATCAAAATTGAACGGTCACAAAATAAGATACTTTTTTGTAAGTAATGATTGGATTTCCTGGTCAAAATTAACGGTTCCGTCAAATTTAACTGACAGAGTACTCAAATTGGACAAATAAAAAATATAAAGTACCAAAATTGGACGGTCACAAAATAAGGTACTTTTTTCGGCAATGACACAACCTAAGGTATCTTTTTTGAATTTTTTTTCCAACACAATATAGATGATCAATCGGTTTATTTAGTATATCATCTCATAATTTTACACATTTTTCGTTAAAGAAAAAAACAATCGATAGACCATCCAACTTATCAAACGGTCAAACCATGTGATAATATGCCAGTTGCAACTACTATAGTTGAAAGAGCATTTCCTGCCATGAATATTGTCAAGAATTGATTTCGCAACTGAATGGGTGATGAATAGATGAATGATAATCTTGTGGTATATCTTGAAAAGGACAGTTTTCGTCGTGTAACAAATGAAGATGTGATCGATAGGTTTCAGAAAATGACTAATCGTAGAGTACAATTGTAATATGCTTTGACTTTTAAGTTAACTTTAATGTTATATTTTGACATATTTTGAATGGTGGAATGATATTATCGGTCATATTAATTTGTGCTTTACCTAGGTCTAATTCTTGACTTCCTCGCTGCTTGTGCATGTGAAACAACAAAACTTATAATTGAGGAGCTTGGGTATGTATACTAATGGTTATTTTTTTTAGTATTCTTCTTTATGATTCTCGTGATGTGTCAACAAACGAATAAATGGTTGTTATTTTGAGATTGTTGATATGGAAGAGTGTGTGGTTGAGAGGATTTTGGGATTTAAACATGTCGAGTCTACTACTGCTATTACACTTAAAGGTGCGCTTGAAGAGCTTTTGGATTCACATGGATTGAGCATTTCCATGTTGCATGGGCAAGGGTATGATGGAGCAAGAAACATGAGAGGGGAATTTAATGGATTGAAATCTCTTATCTTGAAAGAGAATCAGACAACATATTATGTTCATTGTTTTACACATCAGCTTCAAGTTGCTCTAGTAGCCGTGGCGAAAAATCACATACGAATATGTGAACTTTTTGTTTGGTCTCTAATGTGGTAAATGTGGTAGGGGGTCGTGCAAGAGAAAATATGCTTTGAGAGAAAACAAGCTTCAAGAATTATTGAAGCATTGGAAAATGAAGAAATTGCTATTGGAAGAAGATTGAATCAAGAAAGAACCGTAATTCGGCCTGCTGATACACGTTGGAGCTCTCATTACGGTACTATCTTGAACTTAATTAATTTATTTGATTCAATAATTGATGTGCTTCATACGATTGTGGAAGAAGTATCTGTATCTAATCAAAGAGGTGAAGCTTCACGGTTGCTAAATGACATGTTGTGTTTTGACTTTGCATTTGATTTGCACTTGATGAAATCAATATTGGAAATTACAAATGATTTGTGCATGGCATTGCAAAGAAAAGATCAATATATCGTCAATTCTATAAATCAAGTTAATGTTTCTAACAGAATGCTATGAATCAAGTACATGTTTCAAATAGGAGACTTCAAGAAATGAGAGACAGTGGATGGGAGATTTGGTCTAATTTCTGGCTCAGCCACTGCTTGAGCCTGTTACACTATGTGACTGTTATGTATAAAATTGTAGTTCAATTCATTTGAATTGTGTAGAATTAATAAATAGTGATTAAATTGTAATTGAGTTGTTAAAATTAGTATTTGGTATATAATTGAGTTGATTATGTTAAAATTTGTATAAGGAGAAAAAAGTTTTAAATGAATTAAAATGTATTGGGATAAATATTAACTCAATTACAATGGACTATACAAACATAAAATAGTTTTCTCCAATAAAATTCTAAACCAAACAATCACACCTTCGTAACCATCACTTCTCTTAAATCTATGTAATCAATTAGTTTATCTTTTCAGTAAGATAGTGTATAAATCAAATTGTTAAATGTATCTTTATTTGATCCATCAACATTTTATTTGATCCATCAACATTATAAACACCGCCTGATGATCCAAGCATCAACGCATGTTGTTTATCTAGTTTGTTTATTTAATTTGTTTAATGTGACATTTCAAATTTCTTTATTGTGTTGTTTTAACAAGTTGTTAGTGGCGTGGTCCAAGATCCACACTCTGCAGAAATAATCCACAAATCGCTAATATTCAACAATTGATTGTTACAATTATAATTATTATCATTAAGAAGAGAGAAGAAGCTTTTGACTTCAAGCATCATGTCACTAACAGTGACAAATATTCATCCCAATACCATGAATCAGGGTACAAAAATACCAATTTAACTTAATATTTTATTAATTTAAATTGCATACGAAATAGCGACTTAATTGATAATAATGTTTTTTTCACAATCAATTTTGCAGTGATCAAATATTTTGTCTGATGTCACAAATTCACCATATGATTTAACACCATGATCCATGTGGTGATGAATTTGATTTCTCACTGGTAGGTCCTTTTATGCCTACATTAGAATTTTAGCCGATTCCTTCAAATTCATTAATCTAGATTATATTGCGCATGATGATAATTCACCAGCGGATTGGTTGGCTCGTCATGCAGTGCGTTAGTAAGGTGTTGTTCTAGCATGTACGACATTGGTGATTTATTTGGTTCTCATAAAAAAATATATTATATTTAAGAATTCATAAGATAATTTTAAAATTCGGCACCATATAAAAGTAACACTATTTTTCTCCGCGAAAACCCTAGCTGAGAAATAATTGAATCGCTTTTCCATCTCTTATTTTCTTAACCAGGTCGCTACATGTGGGTTGTTTTAGTGAAACAATAACTTCCTATACAATTAATATAATAATACTATGTTCTCTTCAACTAAAATGAAATAAATTGAATTAAACTGAAATATAGTATAAATTAGACATAACTAAACTGAATTTAATTGAATTGAATTAAAGTGGTTTGTTATTAAATAAAACATATCCTAAGTACAACACTTATAATTATTTATAGTGTCATTCGGGGTGAGAGAATGCGAGTATGAACATCGGAGAAAATAATGTGTCTAGGTTACATACCAACATACCAAACAAAACTGGTTCAATTAGAGATCAAAAATCAATAATTGAAGAAGCTTATATAAATCTGTTAACCTAATGCAAGAGACTAATATAATGTGCACATGATTAATGGTTATGCACCTGAGCAACCCAAACCAATAATAACTATGGAGTTGTTTGGTATACGATTCAAACGGGCAAAACCCGATTCAAATGGCCTATTTTGTATCAAACAGGTCATTTGAATCGGGTTGTACCCGTTTAAATCGTATACCAAACATGGTGGGTTCATAATCATATTCAGAGAAATATATTTCCTGTAAAGTGGCGCAATAATTGTAGTGGAGCTAGCCAAACCGAAATAGTCCTGTTACATATAAATAAATAAAGGAAAAGAAGAAACTCAACAAGAATTAAATGGAAAATTACAATAATTTTGAACTCGGCAAGAGTATTTCAAGTTGCAGGGATGGGCAACTTTAAAAATCAAAATTTCCACTCGGTACTTTGAGAATGCCTTTGTCCTTTTCGATCGCCAATTATTTGTTTGTCTGATGAAGTTGTTTAGTTTATTAGTTACATTGCTTTTGGGAAGAACATATATAATACTCGATTAGATTATAATGTTACATTCTCATCTACAAATGATATATATCTAAAAATATATTTATTAGAATATAACCGTTGAAATTGGAGTATTAATATATATGATTATATTTCACAATTCACTATAAATCTAAACTTTTAAATGGGATGAAATTATATCAATAACAAATAAGATGCATATTTGTTGTATTTGTGACGTTGATAAAAAAACTCTACGACATATAGTCTATTCAAAGTTTGTATAATCCGAAAATTAATTAATTATTATTGTATCACGTAAAATTGTACGTTTCGTGGGTGTACAATTGTGACAATGGAAAAATTTTGAATACAGAAGGAGCAATAGGCATATATATAACAATAAATGTATACTTATTTACCAGTATTGTATATTGTATAACTGTTAAACTCACGATCAATTTTATTAATTGTAGGACAGTTTTCTTATAATTTGCATATATATTTTTGTTTTAATAAATACTAAAAGGGTTATTTGTTAGACAGTCTAAGATGAATATTTCCTTTACGAAAATAATATTCCTCCAAATTTTCTTACCATTTCATTCAACTGGTTACTAATTAATCCAAGATAGCTTACCAATATACCCTTTTGTCAATTTACAGCAAATGGGCCTTTAGTTTTACATATGTCCCATATTAATGGTGCTTCCATTTGCAGCCTGGAGTTACTAAGCAATTTTCGAAAATTAACTAGGTTTCTGAAATTTTTTCCTTCCAAGTTGCATCTTTCCCAGCAATGGTTTTTCTTCTCTTTCTCTCTTTCATTTTCCCAGCAAATTGGGTATGATTAATTTGGTATAAATATATAGGACGATTTACATCTGACCACCTTTTTAGATGGTCCATAAACGTTTAGATCCCTATCGTTTCATAATTTACGTTGAAGGATAAATTTTGAACTGAAACAAATAAATATTTACAACGAAGTCCAAAAATCAAACTTGATGAGAGAGGGGGTAAAATATTCATTTTATTTTCCCTTTTCTTTAATTATTGTATTTTCTTTTCCTTTTTCTTTATTTATTGCATTGTATTTTTCCTTTTCTTTAATTACTTATTTTTCTTTATCATTTTAAAAATTACAAAGAAGTCCATCGTCTTCCCAAATAGAAGGGCTTTGAATTTCCAAAAACCTCAAACAAATCCCTAAAGTTTCAATCCATATCAAAACACCTCAAATCATTCAAAAATAGCTTCAAAATAGCTCAATCCATGTTAGAAGTAGCTCCTATCTGGAAAAGAAGCTCCAGTCGGAGCTGGAGCCGCAGCTCCGATTGGAGCTACTTTTCCAGCTTTGTCGGAGCTGCTATATCCGAAGGAGCTGGTTTAGCAGCTCCCATCGCAGTTTCTTTAGCAGCTCCCATCGAAGCTTCTTTAATAGCTCCGCCAGAGCTGCTAAAAGAGCTCCGATTGGAGCCAATCGCAGCTGTTTTCTGCTCCAATTAGCTCCAATCGAAGTTGTTTTCATAATCAGAGAATGAAAAAAGAAAAAAGAGAACATGAAGAAGAAAAGAGATGAAGATTAAGGTGGAGAAGAAAAGAGATCAAGATGGAGAAGATGGAGATATAAAAGAAATTTTTTATTTTTTATTTTTTATTACAATAATTAAATGAAAAGATTTATTCCTTAATAATTAGTATAGAATTTTAAAGAAATGTTTTAATACAGGTGTAAAGAAGACATTTAACATAAAGTCAACTTTTTATCTGAAAATGAATCTCATCGTAAATTATAAAACGATAGGGACATAATCGTTTACACACCATCTTAAAAGATGGCTGGGTGTAAATTGCCCCCCCCCCCCCCCCCCCCCCCCCCCCCCCCCACACACACACACATATATATGTGTGTGTGTGTGTGTGTGGTACTCACATTGAGGAACTATCATACTCGAAGACAAAAGAGTTAATGCTAATCCTACTAATTAAAATAAAAAAAACTCCAAACTTTATGAATCTTTAGAGAACAAGCAACAGTGGAATGACGGGAACCAGGCTTCCTGCAAATCTGGTATAATCGCCAACCGTCTCAATTCTGAACCAATCATTTGGAATGCTTACCTTTTTTACCTCTTTTCTTTTTGGGAAGAGAGGTTTCAATGAACTGGTCGGGATTACTTCTTGTAGTTCTTTTAGCAGCAACTAGGGCAGTCAAGTGTTGGAGTACGCTGACTTCTTCCATAGGCTGGTAACAAGAGTCCAAGGAGTCCGAAAATAGGTGATCATCCTGAGAATTAGAGCAAGACTCGGATCTATTGAAGAAACCATCGTCGTTGTTGCAACCCCAAGGAATTACTGGTTCAAATTCAGGAATCCCAGAATAATCTGGTCTGCACGAGGAAGGAACAGAAGGACAACGGACAAGACCAGGATTTGGTCGATTGACTAAAGAAGTTTTCTCAAGAAGTGCTTCTAGAAATGGAGCAGGCCGCTAATGATACTCCGAAAGAGATTCCGAGGATATTGAAACATCACCATGATGGCTGGCAGTAGGAGGAATGTCAAGTAAAGAATCATCACAAAAAGCAGCAAACTTGTTTTCCAATGATAACTCCAAAATGTCATTAGTCTCGGAGGGAAAACTGATAGAAGGAGATGAAGTCTTCAATGGAACTATCTTCCAAGAAGGAGATGAAGGATGAGACATCGGACTTTCTGGCCATGGAGGCCAAACTGCCCCATCAGCCGAGATGGTACTAGGAGAAGGAGGATTAACCCAAGGAGTAGAAGGAGACTCGGGGTGGCTATTAGAGGAGACCTTCCACTTGTCCGTATTTTTTATGAAACAATTAGCAAGCAAATGCCCTAATTTGCAGCAATGAGTGCAAAAAGAAGGAAGAGGATCGTGCTTAACCATGACTTTAACCGACTGACATTGGAATTCAATTAGGATTGCTTGAGGAATTGGCTTTGAAACATCTAACTCAACCAAGACACAGGCTTTTTCTAGACGAGTAAAAGAGGCAGTAGCAGTATTAACTCGAAGAGGAAGGCCTAGGGGTTTAACCAATTCAAAGAGAGCTTCCGGATTGAATAGCATAACTGGCTAATGCCAAAGAGAAACCCAAACAGGAACTATAGGAGAGTCATGACGTAGATACCTCAAAGGAGACCATTTAGATAAATGCATAGCAACAAAATTAACAGAAGTCGATCCTTTCATCCACATTAAAGACATCAAGAGCAAACCGCAAAATAATCGATTTCTTATCCAAAGAGTTGATCGAATACTTATCGAACAAGCCAAATTTATCAATAGATGATTTCACCTCTTTAAGAATAGGGGTGTTTGACACAAACTTTCCCACCAAAGATTTGTGAAAAGGAGCTGCAAGTTTGCTGACTTCAACTTCAGAAAAGGAAATGACAGGAATCCCATTTTTCAGAGCTGGAGTTTTAAGAAGAATCACAGTTCTCGAATTTGACAAAGAGAAATAATCCTTTGCTAACAGAGATCCAGAAGGACTGAGGAGTATATTAGCTGAAAATAGCTCTGTGGTTTCAGGGGAGGAGGAGGCACGATAGAAGTCGTAGCCGCCATAGGAGTACGAAATCAGAGTGGCAGAGACGCGAGGAGACCGGAGAAAGCTCGAGATCATAACTTTGCAAATTAAATTATGAGTTGTAGTCATTTTTTATTTACTATGGGATGGAACCGATTCTATAATGCCTCGGGTATGATAGTTACATGAGTATTATATATTGGTCACTATATATAGTACCTCTTGGCATGGTAGTACCCTACCTCGGGTACTATACATATGGTACGTCGGGATACTGTAGTGCTTTGCTCATATAGAGCCAATAAACCAGCTTTACGGAGCAGAAAACGAGGACTCTTATGACATACTGTGTTTGTCATTTCTATTTTCCTCTAGTTTTCTTTCATTTAAAATTAAGTGTCAACGGAGAGGAAGAGGACGAAAGGATTAATGGAGAGTGGTTTTAGTATTTTAGAGGTTTGATGAATAAAAGAAAATGAGGATCTTGGACTTAAAACATTCAATATGCGGAAAGGTTGAAGAGAGTTGCACCAATTTGTAAATTGCACAAGAGGGTCTGTGCGACTTACAACCTGCAAGGATTGCAACTCCACAACACATCTCACGTGACATTCATTTTGGTTGAAATTCAGGGGCCTCCTAGCGGTTTCATGTCTTAATTAGACTGATTTGTAGTTGGAATTTTGGTTTAGATGTAGTGGTAAAATTTTGTTCCATTTTAGATCGATTAGTAGCTCTCCCAATACTAAAAGTCACCCTCAACCTTTCCAAAGGTCTGGTTGCGTGGCTGTTCAATCGACCTGGCCACGCGGTTGTTCCATTCGTCTGGTCGTGCGGCCAGATAACCTAAGTTTGTTTATTTTTTTGTCCAATCGAAAAAAATTTTCATGTTGTATTTGCATCTACTTGCTTTAAATAAAGCATACTACAAAAACATTCGTGTTCTATATTTTTACATCAATATGCATAAAAATTAAAGAGTGATGGAAAATCGATGAAAAATGCAAAAAAAAAAAAAAAAAAAAAAAAAGGAAAACTCCGAAACATATAACATAATGAAATGCGGATAGATACATGATAATCACGAAGGTCTGACCCTATCGCACGGCCAAACCATATGAGCAGCTGCCCATCAAATCTGGCTGCACGACTAGACCTTACGAGCAGTTGCATGTGAGGCCGTTGGCCAGAACTTACATATTTGGCGAAGTCAAGTCGACTCCGCCTACCAATCACGTCACCGTCGCGGTTCTCTTCCAATTCGAACGTGAAATATACTAAACTCAATTTCTTAATTATCGATAGATGAAGGTTAAATCAAATTATTTGTTGTATGTTGTGTAATATTTTCCTCTCCTCTTATTTCTAGGTTTTCATAGCAAGCAGAATTCATATATGTGAAGTTATGGGGTCTTTCTTTTAATTTTAAATATTGAAAGATCTTTTGTAATATGATAAATAATTGTTCAGTGTTTAGTATAATTTGTTATGTGTTTAATATAATGTTTAAAATTGTTTAAATATTGCTATTTTTCTATGCTCGGGTAAAAAATAAGTGTTGGTATATGAAATTGGAGACCAATTTGTTTATAACTCTTAGGATCTTAATAGATTAATGGTAATCATATTGTAGTTTTCGTTTAAACTCAATGATTTAAGTTTAGTGTTGATGGAATTTTTGAAAAAGACCCTAATTCATTGTCACAAATCACAATAGCATACGCACTCAATTAGATTATTTCTAATTTTCAAACTACACTCCTTACCAGTAAGGGTGAGCAAAACTGCAACCAAACCGAAGTACCGGCCCTAACCGGACCGAAAAATCGGTCCTCGGTCCGGTCCTCGATATTGAGGATATCAACATTTCGGTCCTCGGTCCGGTCCGGTCTAAAAACTGACAAAACCGCGTGTCCACCGACCGGACCGAGATTTAACAATTATATACGTTATATTCCTCCAAACCCTAGCCCCAATTCCCAAAATCAATCAACCCAAAATCGATCCGCCTACTTCCACCACTAGCGATGACAGCCGCTACCGACCCCGGCGACGACAGCCTCCTTCCACCACCGACTCCGACGCCTCCCTACACTACCGACTCCGGTGTGGCAGAGTTTTTCTTCAGGGGCATCGGAGTTTGCAAATCTCAGAGACTACAAGGATGGCGGAGATCGACAACTTGATGACCATCGTTGCTAACCCAGGCAATTCAAGATTCCTGACTGGTTCCTCAACAGGAAGAAAGACTACAAGGATGGGAAGTTTTCTCAGGTGACATCGAATGCCCTTGATATGAAACTAAGGGACGATCTTGAGCGCCTCAAGAAGATCAGAAACCATAGGGGTCTCGTCATTACTGGGGCTTGAGGGTTAGGGGACAACACACCAAGAATACTGGCCGAAGAGGCAAGACTGTTGGTGTCTCTAAGAAGAGATGAGTTGTTTTTATGACAATTTTGTTTTGTGCTAGGCTTCCCTTGCCTATTAATTAATGCTATGGATAATAGTACTATCTTCTATGTTTTGGATCTACATATGTGAACCTTTCTTATCTGTTGTTTAGACTCGAAGTTCTCAACTGAATTATGTAGTTCATATCACTATGTTCAATTATCATTGCTTGTCTAAGAAAAAAAAATTCTCACTGCTCTTGTTTGTTTAGGGAAAATCGGTGAAAATGAATTTTGGGAAACAACTCAGATCGTTTGATGTGTTATGCTTTTGGGATTTAGGAAATTTCTAATTTCTTTTTTTTTTGGTAAAATTCGGTCCGTTCGGTCCAAGCCCGAAATCGAACCGACTTTTTCGGTCTGGTCCGGTTTGGGCCTGGACCGATGCTCACCCCTAATTACCAGTACTAAATGCATCAATTATTTCATGGAAGAAAAAATCATGGTTAGCTAGGAAGAGTAGCAAGTAAATTCAAGGAAAAAAAAATCTGCTGTATTCATTTATAACACATGGTTTTCTATACGCCGTATTGGATTCGGTAACGAACTGTCCTACTGATAAGGACGAGGAGAAGAATGCAACTATATATAGCTCTAAAACTAATTTGATAAAAGTTATTGATCATACTGTTATCCAGATCCAGACATGATAAATGCAATCGACAAAATTTCTGGTTTATGGATTGAAATGTTCAAGAATCTGACCTATCATTGCATCATAAATACAAATCAATATATTTTTATTAAGATAATAATAATCACAACAAAAAGACAAAAATGCATATTCAATCCGGCTAATACATACTCCATCTCTTTCTTTAATATCTTTTATATTTCATGTTCTAACGCGTTAGTATGTTTCAACAGTAATATTAAAATCGAGTAAAAGACAAATTATCTATTGGAATTACCAGATTAATTTATTTTACAACAAATATTATATGTAAAATGTAAGCATCGCATGTATAGTAAACTTGCATAACAATTGCATAACCTGCATTCCTAAATATGTACTGATATCCATAATTAAAATATAATATCCGTTAGTACTAAATATGCAATAATTGATCTAGTTTATCAAAAAATGTTCTACCACAAAATTGTTTCTGGTATACATGTTAAAGATTTCATACAGTCATATCATCGGGATTCAAAAGAAAAAATTCATATAGAAAGTTTATTTCTAAGTGAAGGTTTATATTAAAAAAAATATATTTTATAATAAAATAATATGCATAATTTAAATATTATATTTATTGTATAAAATTATTAAATACTAACCTCACATAGTATATTTGTTTTTGGTCTAATCAGAAGGTGCCTATCATAAATATATGAATTACCACATACATAAAATTAAAAGGATATATTTACCACTTAAAAGTTCAAATTACTATAGCAAGTAACTTTAAATAAGTATTTTACATCTTAAATTAAGAATGAGAATCATTTTAAATACATTCATAATTTTCTCCGATCTCACCTTAAATAATTATACCTCATATAATAATAAATGATATAATATTCAATTACATATATATATATATATA
>JAYMSP010005469.1:0-13598 GCA_036897095.1 Plantago elongata | reverse complement strand
ATGGCATAACCCAGAATTTTCCCGACTGGATTGAACTTGAAAGGAAGAAGGTGGATATTCAAATGAAGGAGTTGGATTTGAAGGCGAGAGACTTGGATTTGAGGAAAAATGAGAAGAAGATGGACATGTTTATGTTACTTATGGCGAACTACGAAAACTTGCCCGCACAGGGCAAAGCAGCCGCATATGCACTTGGCGCTGAACTGTTTCCTGATAACGGCTAAACGCGAATGATCAATTCCGTAGTGTGTCGTATTTGTGTTTTTTTACCTTCTGGCTTGTTTGCTTAGTGTTTTTTTCTTTCTGCTTTGTTTGCTTTGTGTTTTTCACCTTCTGTCTTGTTTGTGTCTTGTTTGTACTCATAAATTTTTCAACATGAATTTGAATTTTGAATTATGTTTGATTTTGAATTGAAAAAAAAAAATGACGTGGCGACGACGACGCGCCACCATTGGAGCAAAAACGACGACGACGCGCCGTCGGACCGTCACCATTGTGGATGGTCTTAGCAGGTTTTCGTGCTGTTATAGTTAGTCGTGTCATCTCTTCTAGGCAATCATGGTCGTGTACTAGAGTTGTTCTAGTTTAGTCTGGTATAAGTATTCTAAATAGATTGTTGTGATCTATTTAGCTTGCAATTAATGAGTTTGTACATACTTCTCCTTTAAGCTTAATGAACTTTAATCTCTTAAAAAAAGAAAAACAAATTACCAATCAGGTTCAGGTAATAAGGTGAATCCCAGCACACCTGAATATCCCCCAATTTCCACGATTTATCTGGTTTTCCCGAAAGCTATAAATAGTCTCTTTCTCTTCGTCCTCATTTCGGTGCCCTAGAACCTTTCTCTCTCTACCCCTTTCCCTCTCTCCTCAGCCGCAACACCAACAACAACCATGCTTTCGCCACCTGAATTATCCATTTCCAGTCACCTCCTCTCAATTGCTCCCAATTCAACTCAAATTTGACAAATCAAGCTTAATTTGCTCTGTTACTGCTCAAAATGGAGACCAAGGTGTAACCAAGGTTTGGGTCTTTGCGACGAATGGTGAGAGTGGCTGTTTGTGAAGAGTTTGAGGTGCTTGTAGCTAGATATGGGATCGGCGGAGGGTTTCGGAGCAGGTGGGGTTGTGGTCAAACAAGTACCGCGTGAGATTCAGTGTGCGAGCAGCTCACCTGTACTCAAAGGTGAATTTCGACGTCATCAATTTTACTTTCCTTTTGTTCTAGCTCTTTGATCAGAGGATTCTTCGGTCCGTTTGCTTTACTTTACCAACGTCCTTTTTGTTGCGTTATTGAATTTTTTGACAAGTGATTGTTTGGGAATTCTAGCTCTTATGATGATGACTTTTAAGTAGTAGCATATTTATCTTGTTAAATGTTTATTCACGTGGATTAAGCACGACGACTAGTGTATGTATTGATTGATAAACCTGGAGATGTTACTTGATTCGATACTTGAGACTGACCTTTGGATGTAAGTTGAGGGGTTTAGTGTTTGGACGGTGCCCCAAGGTCAATTGGTATTTTGATAGGGGTTTTGAGGGCTCTGTAGGGGGCTTTGAAGGATAGTAGCCATACTTCTACAACCTTTTTGTTTTTTTAATCACTATTATCTTTTAGTATTTTCCAAATGAAAGAAAAATGTCATGGGAAAATTGAAAGGTAAGGAGGTAGGGGGAGAGGCTTGATCTACATTTCCACAATAAAATGGTTTGAGCTGCTTAAAATATTGAAATCCTAGTTAATGTACGAATTAGAAAAACACACAAATAGAAAGTCTAGTGAAGCAATTTCTCCAACAAAATTAATATGGACTATTGTACTACTAAAAAACTGAATTAAAGTTACCTTACCAATCATCAGGTCTTTTTTGAACTAAACTAGACAAAGTTGGATATATAGATAATGTTCCCATTATTTACAAAAATCTAAATCTAGTTAAAGTAAAATAGAAGTCTAAAGTGAAGATGAGATACGATGTAATGAGGATGTCGTATACCATGATTTTAAGAGGCTTTAACCCTAAATTGCCAATTTTGTATCTTACTAACATTATTTGCTCTCAAAGCATGAAAGAAAAAGCTGTTACCGATGAAGTTTACACAGTTGAATGCTTTATGGCTTAGTTGACACATACAATAATAACAAGATTTTAAACCCACCGTATGTACTTCCCTCTCCTTTTCTTTTTTTAAACAATGAAAAGCCCAACGAAACATGTTAAATGAATTCCGAACAACCCTAAATGCCTTAACAAGTACAGTATTAAAATTCTTGGGAAACTGTTAAATTTTCCCCAACCCTAGGAAGTACCACACAACGGCCGACCAAGTTTTTGGCACCTCCACCCCCCCCCCCCCCCAAATACATTGATTTGTAGTGTTGTTTCTTAATAATTAGCAAAAGCATTTTTTTTCTTCCTTTTTCTGAGACTTACTTTAAAAGCAATAGTATCTTTCTATTTCTCTCGATCTGTATTTTTTTTTTTTTTTTGTGTATTGGGAAACAGTGATTAAATGGCACAAATATTTACAAATGACACTCTTTTAAAAAAACTGTCTGGCGGAATGAATCAGGTCAGCAAGACGAGAGACTTGCACATCATTGTTTAAGCATATTTTGTTTTCATGAATAGATGCACCTTTGCATATAAATTTTTAGTTGTGTATTTATGATACGCTTGTCAGACCAAGTACTGAAAAGTATCCAGTCCCGTATATTTAAGGGTGCATCTTGATTAATGGCTCATGGTGTTTACGAGTATCTTAGACAAATGCCAAAATATTCCAAAGTAGTGCAGAATTTTCGTTTGAGTCTTCCAGTTTACACTCTGACACTGTTAGTAATGATTCCTTTTACTTTCTTGACAAATGAAATTGCCATCTATATTATTGGAATTACTTACCTGACCAAACTGTTTTCTAATTGGGCTCTTGATCCTTCCTACTTAGAATATACCAACATCATAAAAAATGCTAGCTCTGGCCTTGGTGTTTTTCTTAATTCTACAACTAGTACTTTAAATTTTGACGAACAGTTTAGTAAGATTATGTATACTAGGACATGTACCATTGAACTGAACTTCCATTTGGCCACCCCCCCTCGGTTTAAGTTTAAATCCTTTTGAACTAGTTGCTTAACATGTTCCTGCACTACAATAGTTTATCAATGCATGTGCTTATCCATCCATCATGTGTAGCCACTTCTCTTCTGTTTTAAGTATTTTAGGTTGTTTATAGTCTCTGGAAGTATGTACTTATTGTACATTTGGACATACTTTGATACAGATAAACCTCAAATATTGAAGCAAAGGAACAGTTCAAATTGCAAACGTGGGGATAAAAGAAGCAGCAAACTTCAAAAAACTAGATGCGACTCATTTTCACTGAGGAATGGTTTAGTTGGATTTAATTCAGGTGCTGGAGGGAACAACTTTTTTGGTATGAGATGATTTTCATTTCTGTTGTCCTGCTGATGGTATTATATTTCCATGTGTGGTTTAAACTAGTTTTCTTTAAATGGTGTATATTTACAGTTTCACTATTTCAATGTGAAAATAGATGAGATCATAAGAAAAATGAAAATCTTTACCGACTTTCTTGGGTCCTTCACTCCTTTTCTCGTAGACCCGTGAAAATTAATGCTATGGCTTGTCTTTATTTTTGTATATAATTCTTTTGTAGTTGTATTCAACTATTCATAGTTTGGGGTCACAATCCAATGTGTAGAAATTTAATTTGATGGAATAGGCTCGTTAGGGCTTAAATGTAAAGTGAGATTGCAACTTGCAAGTAATTCCTGCTACTGCTTTTAAGTGGATGTTTGCAACAGCTTCTTTCTTCCAACCTATAGATTAATTGGAGAAGTTCAATTTTTGAGTGTTTGTATATCAACTTCAGCAACTTAAATTAAATTAAGGTGGGTGCGGTTGTTAAGAATCTGATTTGCTGTGCTTATGATGAAATAGACATATACAACATTACAATGCATGGGTTTCTTGACTTTGAAGCTTCTGTATGGCTGTTTGAGGAATCTCCAAATATATGTCTTTGTCTCACTGCCTTGGTGGTCACAGTCAGTTGGGATCATAAATCAGCCATACACCGGAAAGGTTGTGGTCTTGTGAAGTTGTGTAAAAGTATTTGAGCATAAATTCAAGTAGTTTATTGGTTTCTCTTATCAAATTTTCTTTGGGTGCCTGCTAACATCCGGGTTATGTTGTTCATTATTCTTTTTGCTTTATGTGTAAGAACTTTGTAGTCTCCATTATCCCTAAAATAGGAATTCATTTGTGTTCTTATATTTTTGGCAATTAGCGATTCAGCTGTCTAGGATTTCTTGAATTTTCGGTTTTTACCCTTGAACTTGGGTATATGCCCAGGCAGTAGTAGATTTGACAATTTTTCTGGGTATATTTTATGACTAAGATCCACATGATGAAATATTTTCCTTCTGTATGTATGACCTGCACATTGCTTGCATGCGATACATGGAGATTGTTGATTTATTTATTTTCTTCTTTAATATGATTGTTCTGACTAGTAACAAATGATTCAGGATTATATGGTTTAAAACCAGATGCTTTTGACATCACAAAGTATGTTGACGAGATTTCTGTAGATGACCTCCTTCGTGGAACTTTTGACCGTCCTGAAATTGCCAAAGACAAAGAGAAGATAACTGCAAAGCAAAACGATGATGTTTTGTCATCTGTCAGGAAGGCCTGCTCCATTCTTCAGACTCGAAAAGTTTCACTGGCCCAAAAATGTGCTGAAATTGATAATAGTTTCATTGAAAAGATCTCAGCTGGTTTGGTTAATGTTAGTTCTGGAGGAGGCCAAACTAATGGCGAAATTGGTAATTCTCACCCTCAAGATCCAACGACTACTCATGAGGTTGGTTCAAACATTGCTGTTATTTATGCACTGAAATATCTGATTGTTATGTGACACCTTAGACTAAGGGTCTTCTTAAATTAATTTAGTTTTGCTGTATTTCAAACTTTAATATTTTTTCATGGTTTCCTACTACAATAAACTATGAGCTGAAGATGAGTGAATGAGAGCTCCTAGTAGTTGTGTGTGCTTAGGATGTGTGGTATACTCGACATGATGGTAAACCCAATGTAAATGGTTTAGTCTCTAACATCTATCTACCCTTGTGTGTGATAATCTTAAATCTGTATTAACTGATTCCACCAATCTATTTACTAAATTCTAAATATTCCTTAATTTCATGTATTAAGATTCAGGAACCAGCTGACAAGATCAAAACATGCTTGGTTGCGGATTTGCAAATATATCAACCAAAAGATATCTTGCAGCGCCTTGCACTTCCTCCACCAAAGGATTTGGATTTGCTACTTTCTGATGCGAGCAAGGCTTCTTCATCCTCAAAATATAGTACTGATCTTCGTTTAAGTAAAACAGTATCTCACCGAACAGGCCTCCCACCTTTTTCTTGGTCGCATGCTTTCTCTGGTCATAATAAATTGGGTGCTGATGCTGGTAAGGTAGCTACTAATCGGGCAACATGCCCTGGTAGATGGGCAAATGTTAGAAACTCTGTTGTTCGACAGAAAGGCTGTGCTGATTTACTGGTGGACTTTGAATCATTGTCGTTTGACGAAAATTTAGTTCCTCATGTGAGTTCATCTCCTGAGAGTAATAAAATAGAACGGGTTCTAACCTCCCCTGCTGCTGCATGCCCAGCTGTGGATGTTCCTGCAGGTAGACCTCATCTAATCACCATAACCAAATTTTATTTAAGAATGTACAGTTTTACTTTTTTTACTGCACTGTATAATGCCTCAACATCCTGAGATAACTAAATTTGCCAACTTTCACTAGATAACTTGAATTAAAAACCATTTGTTACGGACAATGAAGCGCAACTCAGTTGGTAAGACGCGTCACCTCCAACCAATAGGTTGGGGGTTCGAGTCACCCCTTTACCGTTTCCAAAAAAAAAAAAAACCATTTGTTACAATAGTTTGTGAGTTCCATGGTAAAAGTACTACATTAGGGTTTTAGATTTTATTACAAGATCTTGGATAATCCAAGTCTCACACCTTCGTTTTGTAGATACTACTGGTGTTCATGCATCATTAGATGAGTACTGACACTACTGACACTTTGGCATGATGTCTTTCACGGTTTTATAAATTAGATTTGCCTTCTCTTTAGCCGAGTAAAATTTTTTTAGCTCTGAAAGCATCTTGTTAATATTCTGCTTGTTCCTGTGAATGAAATGAAACATGTATTATGTAACATAATTATGAACCAAAGCATGTATATCCTGAAGATGCTTTATCAATTCAAAAATAATTTCCTCACTCTATAGTGCATTCACATCGTTTCATTCCCTCAGTCTGTAAAATTTTGCGCTTGATTTTTCAGTGGCTTTTTTTTTTCTCTTCTTTTTATTCCTTATTTATTTTGTTTGCATCTTGTGTTAATAATGCCCTATCCTTTCCGTCAACAAATTAAAATCTAAGATTATTTACTGGAAGTACTAAGATTGTTCTTTACACTGGCAGATTTACCCTCTCCCACACTTGCAGCTGCTCAGACACTTTGTGACATCATGGCTACTTACTCGAAGGAAAATAGTTCATCAATGAAGTTATTGCATGAACCCATGAAATGTTGCAAGTTTAAACCAGTTGAGAAGTCTGATAGACTGTCTGATGCTGCCAAACCAATGATAAAACCCCAGAGTTCTGTAAAAGTTGGTGAAAACGGGGTGCCTTCAAAAAGGATGAAGCTCTCCTCAGATGTACCCAAGCTCTGTAATGGGCATACTGATTCTCCAAGGAAAGGAACATCACATTGGTCTGCCAAGCAGCCATTCAGATCACCTCCTAGCAAGCAGCTATATAGGGACTCGAATCCTTTCAGTATCGACTTTGTAAAGACATCTTATATGATGAAACCACCTAGGGCTGTTGATAGGCCGAGTAGTAGTCAACAGAAGCTTAAGAAGGCCACCGTCCCAATGAAGTGGAGTAGGCCAGAGAGCTAACTGGAAATAAATTAATGTGGAGATGGAAAAGCACATTTGCATACTCATGTTTGGTTAGTAGGTAGGTTTCTCATCAATTTATGCAGACTGTTAGATGTGTATATACTTGTGTGTTACATGTAATTAATAATGTTGTAAGATTTATGTGATAGTTCATGAGTCATGAGAGCAGAATGTTGTTGCGTTTGAATTTGTGTAAGATGACGTGAGACGCGCTCCAGATTTTTTTAACTTGCCTCTTGTGTGGCAGTTGGGCATTAAGTTCATCTCAATCCTTGTTCCCATAAAGACAGTTGTACAATGTATATATTCATGCGCAAATTTGCGACAAGATTTTGGCTTCTTATTCGTCTTGTCCTGTTATAGCCTCCTGTAATTGTTCTCTCCTAGTAATTTGTCTTCATTTTTATAGCTTCTGGTAATTGTTGCTGCATCACCAGAATATTAGGTTTGAATTGTAACAGGCTGTTTTGGTTTATTTTGGCTCATTTCTATAATTTGTTTTTGCTTATATACATGATGTTTAAAAAACGGGAGCATGAAAATATACATACAAAAATTGATATTTACACTACGATTTGATTGTTTACTTATCAATCTACTCAAAATGTATGAAATGTTCTGATTCATGACTACAATATTATAACCATCTTCTTATTTAAGTTGGGAAATAATTATTGTTGTTGATTATAACCGCGATGGTAGTGCTTAGCTTGTATTATACTATATATTCTCATCAACATCAAATTTGCGATTTACTTATTGCAGAGGTTATTTCATTTTGGTGATGAAATAGTCAAAGAGGAAGGCCTTTGTACATAGAAGATCATCACAAAAATGATGGAGATAAAAATACGACCAGCAACATATTTGACGAGGTAAATGAAGAATGTGAGGAAACTCAAAATGTGATAAAAAGAAAAGTCCATGTATTGCTTATGTTGTTTTTATTTTATATCCAAACAGTGTTCTTACAATTATATGTGTGAAACTCCATATATTACAATTTTCATAATTTTTTTTCGTATTTGTGTAATGTTATTATTTATTTGATTAATAATGTTTTTATTTATATGGATAATGTTCAGAGTATGATGTTCTTAACTATGTTTACAGTGTTCTCAACTATTTGAGTAAAAAGTATTAGGTATATGAGTTATGACCTAGGTATAATGTTCTTAACTTTATTAATTATATTGTTCTCAATTTATTTTTGTAATATTCATAGAAATTTCTATGATGTTATTATAAACAACATTTTATATATTAGTTTTTTTGTCGTTGTTGCATAAAGTATAACATTATACAAACGGGGGGAAATCGAGATCTTTTTTTAATAACGTCAATTTAAAACAATTCTTAGCAACTACATTTAAAAAGGGAAAGTAAGAAAAGTAGTTAAATTAGTCAAATAAAAGTAAATTTCGTATTCCTCAAATAAGCTCCTTTCATTTGTAAAGATTTTGCTTATGTTAAATTCTTTTCAATTTTGTTATTTGCAGGAATCCTAATGAGTTTGAAAATGGCAATGAGCGAAGATGGATGGTGCATTATTAGTATAATATGTTAGTTATTATTGTAAACTGAACTTTTATTGTTACGTGCGAAAGTTCAAAAAATAAGTATCACGAATATGATTCGATCCATATTTAATATGCTTTTTATGAATTAATATGGCAATCGAACTCTATACTTTTTGATTGATTAAAAGATTTAAATTATAAATTTTGTTTTAAAAGTTGTGCGCTGTTAAGAAATTATCAGAAGTATCTGATGAGTCTACATCTACCCAACATAGAAGGCATTCTAGATCAGCGTGAGATAAATTATATAGCATCTGGCAGTGATATATAATGTTTGTGAATATAATGAATATTAACATGCCAAGCACAAAAACAAAACTTTACTATTGCTTATTATAAGTTGGCCTTCTCCTATATTTTGACTAAAACTGTCAAATATTTATTTCGTGGTCATTAACGGAGTAATTGACTTTTAACACTCTACTTGCTAAAATATCATTGAGATTATGTATTAATTAAACAACATTAACATCATTATTTTGATTTGGGGTTCCAAACAAATGCATGTTTGATCGATAGCATTCTAATGTAATGGATCTCAAAATGATTGTTGGCGTACCACTTCTTTCTAGATATTACAACAAGAGGTCATATAGTGCTTCCACTCCCAATGCATGCAATCAGTATTGTACATCATGCCTGGAAGTTCAGATCGTTCAACAATATGTTGAAAGTCACGCCATTTCTTATTTGGTTCGACTTTAGGTATTCATGCCCAAAGTTCGTAATAACATCTTCTAAAAATTCCGTAGCTCATTCTTTTATCACTTGTTTCATTGTTTGTGCACCCAGTCGCAAGCACTCATATGCACGTCTCATGTAACACTCTTATAAGAGACGTGGATTTTTTTCCATCAGAGACAGCCACAGTCGACCATTGGCATCAAAATTTTATTGAGAATACAAGCGAAAACGTGCTTTCACATTCGAAATCTATGCTAAAAAATTATTTAAGATATATTGGTTACGGAAAAAATGAGAGATACGGTTTAAACAAGTTTAGGTGACATTCCACATAAATCCATTAAATATGCCTCATTTAACTGCTTCACAGTGTATTTGGTTACCCATCCAGATCCAGCCTAAACCGCTACAAGAACTTAATGCGCTTATGAGGGTAAAAAATGTGTAGGTATCAACCCAGTTCTTCTCATATTGAGGAAAATCAACAATGCATCCTCAAAGCATTCGTTCTGGTCAAAAACAGAAATCTTAAAACTCCAAGAAATTGCATCTTTATTATACATCAACTTGAAAACAGAACAAGCATCTTCAATTGCTCCACACTTGGCGTACATGTTCATTAAGCTATTCCCAATTGCTCTTCTAGAATCATTTAATCCTGTTTGAATAAGATGTGCATGTAACTGCTTCCCTTGAATTTTCCCATCCCCTGAACATTGAGAACTCCGCAAACGCGCTCAGGAGAACCACATAAGTATCAATGTATGCTTTAACCAGGTCTCTCGTTTCCTGGAAAACCTCAAGTGCTTCCTTCCCCTTCTTGAGTTTCACTAATCCAATAACAAAAACTGCATTTCTTGTAGGCATGTGCTGAAAAATACTCTGGGCGTAAAGACAGATTCTACATCCCCTCTCTGGGCGTAAACTGATATTATAGAATCCCAAGATGTGGAATGCTTAATGTCTATCTTATCATGCAAGTCCCGTACATCGAGATCAAGACATTGGACACAAGCACGTCATAGCATACCTGGTTTTCAACATAAAACAATGTATTTGCTCCCCATAAGGCCCCAGATTCTGACAAGCACTGCCAATAGCATATTGACTCGGGAAGAATCCTTCAGCCATCATTCTTCCAAATCCATCAAGTGCGTCGTGAGGCATCCCGTTCTGTGTAAATCCGGAAATCAAACACGACCATGAAACCACATTCTTCTCAGGCATTTCATTGAACACACTATTGGCAGTTACCAAATCTTTACTTCTGACATAAACATTGATGAGAGCGCTGCCAATAAACAAGTCGGTGAAAGCCCAATTCTTTATTATTTCTGAATGGAACTTTTTCGCATCAGAATGAGAACGATAAAACTTATATTTTTAAATCAAAGCTTCAATCTTTTCAGGATCCGAAGTGATTTGAGGGGAAGGCTGATGCGTAAGGGGACCGACGGGAAGATGTCATGAAGACATCGGCAGAACAGGCAGCACGTTGATGGTAGAATGTTCTTGTTCTTGGGAGGAAACATTGAGCTGTGATTCGCCGGTTCATGTTTCCAATTTAGTGCGTAAGAAGGAAGCTTTCAAGTATGCAAGCTGCATAAGTGACACATTTTTCCAAGGATTGCTGCTAAAAACAATATGGTTAACCAACAGAATCCAAAATGATATACTAGAACATTGCAATCACATATACGAAGTCTGGAAATTACAGTGGTTCTTTCTATCTAACTTTTATTGTAAAAACTGCACTTGTCATTATTCAAGCAACTTGCTAAGCGAACTTGTGAATAATATTGATAATGTGTAAACCAATGTTTGTATTGATGATTGAAGGAGATGAAATACTCCAAGAATGATCCAATGATTCAATGGTTTACAAGTGAAAATATATATATTGAGAAGAAGAAAGAAATAACTAACTATCTATTAACTAACTAAACTAACTACTAAACTAACTTAACTAACTTGTAAACTACTCTTAAGACCCCCTCAAGATGCATATGTATATCTACAAGATGCATCTTGGAAGTGAATGAAGAAAACAAGTCATTTGCCAAAGGTTTAGTGAACACATCTGCCATATTTTCAGAAGAAGGAACATGAATGATTTTGATGACATTGGCCTTCAACTTCTCCCTTGTGAAGTGATAATCTATTTGTATATGCTTTGTCTTCTCATGAGAAGAACTGGATTTTCAGCAATACATATAGCACTCTTTGAATCTGTGTAAATAGCAACTGGATCATGATGCACTATACCAAGATCTTTGAGAAGAAATACAAGCCATTGAACCTCACATGTAGTATAAGCTAAGGCTCTGTATTCAGCCTCGCTGATGAACGGCTTACTGTAGGATGTTTCTTGGACTTCCATGACACCAATGAATTACCAAGATAAACGCCATAGCCTGTTATACTCCTCTTGGTATCTGGACAACGTGCCCAGTCACTATCACAAAATGCAGTAAGGGAGAAGTTTGAAACTGCAGAGTAAAATAAACCTTGACCTGGATTCTTCTTTAAGTATCTCAAAATTTTGTAAGCTGCTTGGAGATGACACTCATGTGGTGCAGACATATATTGACTCGGAGTTTGGAGGGTATATGCTATGTCAGGCCTGGTAATAGTGAGATACATAAGCCTTCCAATGAGCCTTTTATATTCAACACCATCTGTAAGTAATGGTGAAGTAGCTGTTGCAAAATGCTGTTTACTATCCATTGGTTTACATGCTAAATAACCTGTATCATCCAAGATATCTAATGTATATTTCCTTTGGCAAAGAAATATACCTTCAGGGCTTCTAGCTACTTCAACACCTAGCATATATTTGAGGATGCCCAAGTATTTGATTGTAAATGTCTGATGTAGATGATCTTTGAGTGTGATAATAGCCTGTTGATCAGGCCCTGCAATTGATATCATCAACATAAAAAATTAGAGCAATGTAGCAATCAGAAGTATGCATAATGAACAAAAAGTATCAGCTACAAAATGTACAAAGCCAGATGCAATCAAACATGAAGATAACTTCTGAAACAATTGCCTAGAAGCTTGTTTTAAGCCATATATACTCTTGTTTAACCTGCAAACTCTAGTGTCATTAATATCTAAATAACCTGGTGGAGCCATCATATACACCTCTTTATCAAGATCACCATGTAAGAAGACATTGTTTACATCACACTGATGTAAATGCCAATTCTTTGACGCTGCAAGTGCTAAAAGAATTCTAACTGAAGTAAGCTTAGCTACAAGGGAATATGTATGAAAATAATCAATCCCTTCTTCCCGATTATATCCTTTAGCTACTAATCTAGCTTTGTATCTTTCTCCAGAGCCATCAGCCTTATGTTTGATCCTAAATACCCATTTACAACCAATGATATGTTTATCTGCAGGTAACTGAACTAAAGACCAAGTGTGTGTTTTCTCTAAAGCCTTTAGTTCAACAGTCATTGCATCTTGCCATGCTGAAATTTTAGCAGCCTATTTTATATGTTCTTGGTTCAATATCAGCAGTAATTGCTACAGTGAAAGCATAGTGTGAAGATGAAAGATGATCTGCAGATAAATAATTGAATATTGGATATAAAACTGAAGCATGCATAGCAGAAGAAGAATGTTTAAGAGAAGGAGGTAATTTGATATCATAAATACTCAAATGAGTAGGTGTGGATTTGATTCTTGAAGATCTTCAGAAGGTGTCTTGTTCAGGCTCAACAAGTTATTCTTGAACTCTATCAGCTGAAACCTGTGAACCTGATAAAATAGATGAAGTATGAGAATTGATTTCATCTTGTAATGAAGGCTAAAAAAATTGATCTTCAGGTGCTGCAGGATGAGTAGAAGGAACAGATGGCATATCATGCATATTTGAATGATGCATAGTGGTAGAAGAAATCATATGATCATCGTAGAAACCATCTTGAAACATCTGCAAATTATGATCAACAACAGACTGCTGTGATGTATGCACAGAATTTTCACCAAGTTGAAAGGGAAAAATAGATTCATAAAATTTTACATCTCTTGAAATGATAATTTTCTTAGTTTTCAGGTTTAATAACTTGTATCCTTTGATACCCAAAGGATAACCAATAAAGACACATCTTTCTGCTCTTGGATCAAACTTATTTCTCATCTCTTTAATGGTATAGCAGTAACAAAGACAACCAAATGCTCTAAAATGATCATAAGTAGCATGCTTTCCATTCAACATCCGAAATGGAGTTTGATTCTTTAATACTTCAGTAGGCAACCTGTTAATAATGTGAGCAGTTGTCAATACACAATCAGAC
>JAYMSP010005468.1:0-13601 GCA_036897095.1 Plantago elongata | reverse complement strand
TTATAATATTATATTTAATTTTGAGTATTATAAATATTTCGTGATAATAATAATAAAATAATTATATTAAATGAAATGGATGGGTGGGTGGGGTCATGGATAAACTTGATTTATGTTAAAAGGTTGTGTGGGTGTAAGAGTGAATATGTAAATGAAAGAGAAATTAATTATTTATTGAAATAGAGAAAGGTTGGATTGGGTATGGAATTAATGAATAATTATGGTATCAGTATAAGCGCCCTCTCATCTCAATATATTACAATTACTCTCGCAGATTTACAGTAATTTATTGTAACATACATGACTACATGATGACAAGATTATTGTTCTTAATAATTGCCCCCTCAATCTGTACACAACACATGCACGTATACTATACTCAATAATGGAGGAAATTATACATTGTATTCTTTACTTGTAAACTGTAATACTGGGAAGTAGGATGCACTACTATTAAAAATGTTGGGAATCGCGATGAGTAGAGCTATAATATACTCCTCATTCTTTTAAATCTTTTTAACTTTCAAACTCCTCATTCTTTTAAATCTTTTTAACTTTCAAACCTTTTTAGAAGGTTGATTTCTCTAGAGTTAAGGATTAATAAAAGTATAATAGTTTGTGTGGGATATTATGTTGATAAAATTGTAAGTGGATTATAAAGTAAGTGGAAGATCGGATGAAATGGTGGTAGAGAGGTAAGAGATATAATAAAATATTAATTATTGGGATAAAAAAGTTTTATTTATGAATTATGAAGTCTTTAACGTAATGTTAAAAAAGGAAAGTTAGAAAGTTTTTATTGGACCGGAAGAAGTATATAGAATTGGAGGTATAATGCTCCCTTATAGGGGTGAATTGTATTTGCCCCGAGTAATAGCTTAGGTGGATATTTGAAAAACGATGAAAATGAACAATGTTTAAATGCATAGCTAGGAAGATTCCGCTTATAATTTTTATCGCTATATAAATACTTGTCCAAATTCCCAAAATTAAATTTTGATTATTAATAGTAGTTAAATTATAGTTTGATATTAAAAAATTTGTTTAGGATGATTTAGAGTGTTGTTTTATAGGGTGTATAGTCAAAATGTTAGTAATTAAAAAATGTTAGTACCCAAGAGGTCATGTATTTGATTCAATGAGTGATTATTTTCTTTGTGAAGAAAATGAAGTATTGATTGTGTGATAGATAAAAAAGGCCATTTCGCTCATAAAACTTTTCCGTTGAGTGTGTGATGATAGGCTCGAAGAATAAGCAACGAAAATGATAACCGATTAAGATTGGATTTAATCACTGCACAAACAACCTAAAAATTTCTAATAACAACGTGATTCATCACATTTCATCAATAACATATTGTTCAAAAATTGATTTTTGCATTTACTAGTTGAAAAGTGAATCCCACGCCAAAATTGGAAGAACATGTTGCAAATCGGCCCTGTCAAGATTATAAAATCCATAATTAACCGAAAAATGTCCTCATTCATTTTCATCTTCTTCATCATAAAAATATTTTCTCATCCATTCTTAATTATTATTAAAACATTTTCTAATCAAACCATGTAATTTAAAAATTCTACGTTTCCAAGTATAGATTCTTCTTTTTTCTTCTTGTTTGTTTTAATAAAATCATTATTAATGGAGCTTTTAAGCTCCATGGGTGGAGCCCGAGTCGAGTTTAATGTAGCCTAACATAAAGCTCCGGGAAATGAAATGAGTAAGGATTATGTATTGAAGTGGGCATATGTAATTTTCCAAATAAGCAATGTGAAGGTAGTTGGAGTGACATCATATTCGTTGATATGTGAGTTGAGTTGATGGTAAGTACTAGTAGGGAGTAGTTCCAGTGTCAAAGAAATGTGGACGTAGATGGTGGGAATCTGTCAACAACCAAGGGGCGTTTTGTTAATCAATTGTAATCGGTATATTTGGCTCGATAAATAATAATTTTGACTAAAATACACTTTAAATACCTCCATTTCAAATACAATTTCACCAAAATTCATCCAAATACCCTTTCAAATTCTATACTAATCAACCAGCCATCTTCACTTTTATTTAACCATTTGCAATAATGTCTGTCATATTATTATAATCTATTTGCGGGGTCTCCATTAAGGGTTAAGCCAATCAATTAAAAGATCATTAGTGGATCAATCTTTATTTTCAAATGGACGGTCTACTTGCTTGATAAACTACAACGGTCAACTTGCATAAATAGTTCCCGTTTTTACTTTTCATCTTTTCAACTTAATTTGAAAATAAGTTTTACTATTCTACAAGTACTAATCCGTAACCTTTTCCACGACATATTTAACTTTTAATAAACAAACCAATTAATAAAATAATTCATTTTAAAAATAATAAGAAGGAATATCATAGTTACAACAAATAAAAAAATAAAATCACGAAGTCGAAATCTATTATTTCGAATGAATAAAAACAACCACATTTACTGGCTGCAAAACATATTAAAAAGTGTTAGTGGGTGTAAAGGCATGTAGTTTTACATAGACCATTATGATGGATAAATAAGTACGTACATCACAGGTTTCTAAATATTTTTTTGTAGAAAACATTAGTAGTCGTATCAGTTGGATTGACATCCTCATCCAATGCTAAGACCTTCAGGCATTTCCTGTTTGTGACACTTGAAAATGCAACATTTTATTGTCCATGGCTGAAAACAGACTTTGGAAGGAAGAGCCCTACGTGAGCTAATGACTGACCTTAGCTCTTGTTGATTGTCATTGCATAACAAACTATTATGGAAAACTGTCTCATTTGAAATCTAATAGGCCACTTTGTCAGATATGATGGGCTCATTACCATTCAAGGTCTGTAAACTTTCTTCCCAATATTCTTTCCATGTATCGTCTTCACCTGAATCACATGTGTGCCACTCTGTGTGAAAATCAATCGAGTTCCATTGCATAACTCCTGTGCCTGCTCGATGTTCCTAAGGAGCATGATCGTGCAACCTTCTTTCAGACGAATGATGTGATTGGGTACCCCATATGTCTTAATTGTATACAAGAACTCAATCGAATAAACGTCTTCTCAGATTAACCACATTGTCGTTGTCGGGACATATGCTATCCGTGCTCATGAACTCCTTAATTTGAATCTCCAGGCAACAGTGACATTATGTAATCATTGACCACAATCTCATTAGTTGGTGGATGTATAGCTCGATCTTGGAAGTATCGACCGTCACCAACATTGTCCAACAACATGGGGTACGTACTGTTTACTATAGCTGCAATAGGTGGGTCATTAGAACGAATTGAAATGTCCTCGGGCAATTTGATCGAAAGCTCTCCATCATTATCACCGTAAACATCACCATCCCCAACTTTCAATAGGCAATATGTAAATTTTCCAATTGACCTGATGTCATCTTATGAGGCTCCAGACTGCAGGTAATGAAACTCATGTTAAATAGTAAGATAAATTATAACATATAATAAGCTAATACCGTATACTATTTAAAGTATGAACAGAATTATAAATATAATTAATAAAAGACATTTTGATAATACATGTAGATGCATTTTCTTAGTTAGTTTCAGCACGGTCCCAAATCCTTGGAGATGAGGAAATTCAATGGTGTACTATATCCTGCCTACTACCCTTAGGTGTGACGGGCAATATTTGTCTAAAATCTCAACCAAATACTATAGCTAATCCACCAAAGGGCTTCATAGACGGTCTACCACGGACATCCCTCATAACGTACCGAAGACTACGATCTAGAGCCTTGAAGCAATATGTGTTAGTAATTGGAGTCTCATCCTAAATGATTAACTTAGTTTCCTTCAACAATCCAGTCAGATCACTACCTATGGTAATCCTACTACGTGTTGTAGTCTCATTGACATTCAATGGAATGTTGAATCTAGAATGAGCAGTCCGACCTCCGGGAAGAAGTAACGAAGCTATACCACTCTAAGCAACCAGAAGGACTATATCATCCCTACCGCGCAATGCAGATCACAGTGTATTCCATAGAAATGTCTTATCAATGCCACCGTAACTGTAGAGAAAGAATACGCTGCCTTCACTGGAATCCACGACATCCATAATAGTATGGTACACGTTCCATTGCTCATCATTTAGACACGGATATAGATGATATGATGTGCAATCATCTTGTCAATATCATACGACGTCTGCTCATAAATTCAAATATTCATACCATTATTTGACACTGCATTGTCCCAAACATGCATACCTTCAACATGGCTCAAACTCCATCCATTCCTCTTAAGTAAATTTTCGACTCATCAAGAGAAAAATTCTTCAACTGCTATCATTTAGTTGTAAACATGTACATATAAATGGAAAAAAATACATGTTTAATAAACAAATAAAAAAACACAAAAATTACTGAAATATGAATTTAAACGATACCCTAAAATTAGTAATCTTACCGGGGTTATTCAACTTCCTCCTAACATGGTATTGTATGTTGTCGGTCAGAAATTCCCACGTACTTTCCCAAACATGACACGACCTTGACATGCTCTCAGAATGAATAAGCATGGAGAACAAATGTCTCAAGAAACGACCCCATCCCTAAAAACTGGCTTCCTTAATTGCATGTATATACTTCTTGTAATCATCAAGAAGACCTAAAGCGTAGCATGCATCACGTTAAGAAGAATGAACGGACTCATTAACCGTTCGGAGATCCTCGAAGCAAGTGGCGCCTCTAATTAATGTGGTTCAACATTATATAATAGATGATTAGTCTTAATTGGGACGTGGTAGATTCTTCCAACCTTGTTATTGAAAACTTTTTTCTTCTTTTTTAAACTTTAGATTTGGGCTCCCACACGTAGTACCTGGGGAACTCAACATAAAGGTACTTTCGTGCCTCTTGTTGAGCTCCATCCACATAAGGAATTTCATCTCAACCACCGTGTACTTCACTAATAAGTCGGTCATAAAATCTCCATCCTTAAATGTCACTGTTTGTTCACCCTCCAAGTGAAAGGATAGATGATCAACATGTGGATCTCTAAAATGAATGTCTAATGCCACTATGCGCCATATGGACTCACAAATCGATACATATCGATAATCGATTTAGTCCTTCACCTCATTCTCAACTGTAATCTTGACACTTACTCTATCAACCCCCTTGTTCACATACTTGCACAAATATTTGATTGAATTGCTCTTGTTGCACCACTCAACATTTATGTGTGCTTGGTACTTCATAAGAAGGAACGGATTGTATGGTACGATATACTTGTCAAATTTAACACGTCAATGATGTTATCATGCAGTGAAAATCCTTCATAAAATAAATAAATATCGCTATAGAAAATAATGATGGCATACGACTAAAAACATATTGGTGTAATATTTATTACCATTATCGATATGTGTTGCCCCTTTGTCAATAGTGGCACTTGTGTCATGTCCATTATAAATTGAATATCTGTTACTGTAAAAAATGGTTCTTTCATTGAAAGACTTGGGAAAATTCTTGGAGCAACTCCTTCCGTTATGCATGCACGGTGCGGTTCTACATAGGATGGACCATGGACCATATAATCGGATACAACCTTTTATAATTACGGATTAAGATCCTTATCCGACATCTCATCACATATGAAATCGTCTATATCATTGGTAGACATACTCCTATCTTCTCTATCAACCCACAATAATATATATGCATGGGGAAAGCTACGCTTTTAGAATTCAACTGTGTACACGACTGCAAATGGTAAAAAATATTAAGTACACGAAAGAAATAAGATATATATTATTGCGAAACTTGTGAACAAACAGTATAAACTCATTTTAAGAAGTATTTATTACCTCCTATCGATTGTCCAAAAATATTGTATGCCTTCAAGTCTTTCACCAGCTCATCCAACTTCATTTTGAAAACACGACTAAGCACATCGGGCCGTATGCCCAGTGACTAACGTGTAATCTTGGGCCACTTTGAATTACACGTAAAAGTGATGAACAACTACATATAGCCTATGATATTACCAATAGCCATGGTATCTTGGAAATTTTGTGCCATATATCTGGACCGCCTACAAAGGAGGATGGAAGCACAAGCCTTCTACCGATGTTCCCAACCGGATTAATATTACATGTTCGAATAGCATCATCCAATGCCTTATACTTATCAGCCCTCAAAATAACTTGATTAACCATCACGAACTGAGCCTTTATACTTCCATCATTATGTAACCATCCACTATGAATTGATGGAATACTTCCTACTAAGTAGAATGGTTTGGGCCTCGTCAACACGATCGAAAAGCCTGAACGAAAGGAACTCATTTAGTATAAGTTTATGCTTGATGCCTTTAGACTTATATTTATTGGATATATATGTATGATATCCATCTTCCCCATATGAAAATAATAACTCATATCGCATTGGAAGGTACAATGAGTGTAATTTTGATATTCACTTGAAGTCGTCATTAACTCTTTCCAATACAATATCGTGTGGATCCATCTCATACTCATCGTTTCTTGTGATAATAAAATATAAGCAAATGATAAATTAAACACGCTGAAGGAATTAGCTCATTCCATCTAAATTATATTGTAGAATTAGTGTAAACATTAATCATGTTGCATCCTTGGTTAATGGGCATGTTTTATCCATTAAGGATGAATCAAAATAGACATAATCACCTGATTGCATTTTAAATCCAACACCTTAGTGTTATATTTTTCAATTTGGTGATAGTTTGTTAAGTTAATTATGGAAACTATTTTACTAATTACAACTTGCTTTTAAGTTAATCCGTATAAGACCAATTTGATTTTATGCACTTTAGATAAATATACATCAAACGTGCCTCTTTGACGCGGTGGAATATTTTCATCTCTAGAAGATAGTTGTAGAACTGTTTTCTTAGTAGCTAAACGTACATAAAACTATGTAAGTATATTTTTCCAGTCGTTTAGCATAGTCCATAACACTATATGATGCAGTGAGATGGCATAGAATAAGATATTATTAATAAAAACTGGAATCATAGGAATAACAATAAAACCATTATAAATCTTGGCTTGCAACATCAACAAAAAATTACTATAAATTGAAATATAATATATAAATAAGCTATTGTTGATTGTACTAATTGATAAAATTGCAATGCTTAATAGCTATGTAGGCTATTTCGAGACCGGCTACGCATTTTGAACATGGTGTGACGGAATTGTTATGTTTATTGAGGAGATCCGGTCATTCAAAATCTTTAGCTTTGCAAATTATATCAATGTCTAGGAAATCCGGATTTTGAGTTTCATTTTCGATATCCTTGCTTTTAACTGCCATGTACAAATCACCGATGTGTGCAGTGCCATCCAGTTCATATTTTAAAGTACACAAACCATTTATCCCTCGTTCTCGAACGTCGACTTCGTCACTAAACATCCTCATGAACTCCAAGCAGTAGTGGGACTCAAAGTGATCCTTGTGAACAACTCACTAAATTAGCTTCATTCAATCCTTCTTATTTCCTTTGACAAAGAAATAATCATGCAAATTCAACAAATAATCTGTTTAATGTGAAAAGTGGAAAATAAAAATCATCAATAAATAAATTGTCCAATATATATTACCAAAGCTTCACGAAAATTTTCTTCGGGATGCTTGTCCAATATATATTACCAAAGCTTCACGAAAATTTTCTTCGGGATGCTCAACAATAAATAGTGTATTGAGAAATGGTTTTGGATATCATCGGGTGTCTTAATGAACATTTTCTTGAGGACGTAGTCTTCTTCTCCAAGCTTCTTCAACATAGGGCAGCTGCAAAACCATAATTGTATACTTTTTTTTAGAATAGATATTATAATTATAATATTTAGTCGAATAAATACTTGTATCATTGATAACTCTCCAATAAATCTCTATACGGAGGATAAATATTACCCATTTTGGGGAATCGAACTCGTGACCTTTTGATTACAGAGAGTCTCAGCTTACCACTCGAGTACTACAAATGCTTTGACAATAATTGTAGCATATAATAATTAATAAGTTAGTGAATAATACGTAGTACAATAACATAGCATGAATTTTTACATACCTTGCAAATTGTATTGACATATGAAGATGGTGAAGCGGATGCAACACGTGATAAAATGTCCACCAACATATCACCAGGTAGATTGAGTACACAATCTGGTTTCATGCGTTTGTTGGGTGGTGAATATATATTTTCGAGAGATAAACTTTAGCTACTGAGTTTATGCAGTTTTTCAACGACCAACTCTATTTATAAGGATAGTGTGCAACTCCTCACAACCACAAAAATAGGAATTAGTTGTTGATGTTGTGAATAAAATCGAACTACAGAGTTGATTAATTCCTATTCATCAAATTCCACAAATTAACTACTTCCTTGATTATAAAACTTGTTGTTTAGTTGATTAATATTGTATGTATAGAATCCATAATTATCTCTTGGTTAGTTCAATGTTGTGGACAACAATTTAAAATTGTGATGTGGATAAAATTATGATGTGGAATGCAATCTTAAAATTTACAGTAAATTTTAATTTATTACAAATTTATTAACAAATTTAATTAAAGGAAATTTAATTTGCTTCTGACTTTCACTTCATTTGAAAGCATATGAATGGCAAATGAATTAAAACATTCCTTAAAAAAAGTTGCTATAGTTGTATATGTCGATTGAAATTGAAATAGTGATTGACTTTAAGGAATTGATAAAATTGTATACGTCGATTGAAATTGTATTTTTGTTGATGTGCATGAATTATTTTAAACAAACTGAATACAAATTTAAAAGATAAATTCTTATCCACATACTAAACAAAGTCGATATTTATATGGAACTTGTGGCGTTGCAATTGATAGGAATATACTAACTAGTGGCGTTGATGTCCATGAATTTATGCTAACCATTACTGCCTATTGATAGTATGTAGAAATAGGAAGAGAAAGGAATTGAAATGAAATTAAGAAGAGATGTTAGATGTCGAAATTTTGGATTCCGTTGATCTACTACCTTCTAATTAAATTCTTGTGGTGTCAAAGTTATATTCAATGCTTGGTTTTATACCCTAAAAAAATCATGAATTTATGAGTTTATTCAACAAAATGATTTTGTTGAAATTATTTGACTGGATATCAAAAGACTTCGAATACTATTTTTACGAGTTTGTTGATACTTGACATTGAAATTAGGAGCTTGTTGATACTTGACTTGAAATTAGGAGTTTGTTTGTATAGTTATAGATATGGATGAAGTTGAAATTTCTGAATATACAATCTTAAGAAGCGGGAAAATATATCACCTAATTAATTATCTATTTTACCAACTCAACCTTAAATTAATCTCATTTCAAGTCATTGATTTACTCATGTCATTATCATTTATGTTAAACTATTTAAAATAAAAGCCAAACAAATCATTTCAAGCACAATTTGATTGACTTATGTATGTCTGAAAAAAATATTCCGATCATCACCTGTGCAAAATTCAAAATTGATGTGCATACATATATGAATATTTTTTTGTAAATTTAATTGGGATAATTAATTAGTAATTTAGAGGTGATTTTGAATGACTAACATATAAACATCACTTTTAATTTTTTTGGCTAAGTGGCGTGAATTAGTATATGAAAATCTGCAGTTAGAATTAGTGGCGTGAATTTGTATGCTATTTTGAGCTAAATGTATTTAGTGTAACTATTGTAGTTTATTTAATTAAATGAATAACTTTATGTTAAATAAACTGTTGCTCCCACCAAATTCGATTGGATAGTTATAATATTTAATGTAGAATGTGTATAAATCGAGATTGGTGCCTAAAATATAATATGTGTGACTAAATATAGAACATTCCATCTTTTCTGATAAAATATAATAAATTTTTTAAATTATTCTCTAAAAAAAATATAATGTTTTATCTAGGCAAACAAATCAATTAAATAGACTTTAATGTAACATTGTTCTTTTCTCAATATATATAGATTTGGTGGCTAAACTAATGTTTAAAAAAGTCATTGAAACGATGAATTTTTAAACTTTCTTCTTGTCATTTTAAATTGTCGGTGATTTGATGATATAAAAACATACACATGTGACGTATGCACAAATATACACGTGTCAGTTTTTTTTGTATATATTATATAAATAAAATAAAATTTTCATTACGTCACAATTCAATACGATGATATTATAATAATATTAAAAAAGTTCGAATTAGGGGTGCATATTAGGGGTGTACATAAAAAATAACCGCCCGCCAAACCATCCGTCAAACTGCCCGCCAACTAACTGTCATCGACGGTTAGAATTTTTGTCAAAAACCGCTCGTGGATTACAAATTTGTAACCCGTCATTAAGCGAGTGGGTGGCGGTTTGGTGGTTGACCAACCGCCAACCCGTACACCCGCTCGCTATATGTGAGACTAGTATGTATTTTACATTTTATTGCATTAGATTAATGGTAATAGATCTCCATTATTCATTTATAGGTTGTAATTTTACGTCTTCTCATTTACTCATAGATTGCAAAATAATGCCATATTAGTTTTTATCATGACGTTTGTAGTTTGAGCAGCTCATGAACTTATATTGTATTTGAAATTTTTATGTACTTGGTCTACTTGTATAATGCTGGAGATTATATTATGTTTCCTTTATTATTTAGTTTATTGTAGATTTAGATGTTAGGAAGTATAATGTATCTTTCGTTAATGTGTTATATATGTAATTTTGTAAGCGTTAACAAACCGCCAAACCGTCCGTCAACCGTCTGTTTCAAATAGTCAACCGACCCGTAACGATTAAGAATTTCACCCGTTGTGGTTAATGATTTGATATACCTGTTATAGGTGGGTCGGTTAAATTTTTTTGTAAATAATCATCCGGCCACGTACACCCATGTGCATATTATATAAATATTCGCACAAGAAAAAGAGCAACTCCACACAAATTGGAGAATGGGACAAAATCAACCGATACATGTTATGTTTACAAATTTACATTTAAAACATTGACATATCATAAATATACTGTTTGTAGTTTGCGTCACCTGAAATAGAAAAGAAGACAAACCAAAAAAGTTGCTTACGAAAGGGTGGGGTTGGTGTACTGTCTAGTGCTACTAGTAGTACATGATCTGACTTCTCACCAAATCACATACTCCCTCCCCTGTTTCAAGATGAAATTCTTAAAGGATTCGACACAAATTTTTTAAAATAATGAAAAATATAAAAAATATATCATAAAGTATGAACGTGATTAAATAAAATATAAAAAAATAATATATAAAGTTTAATTTTTTTATATTTAAAAAATTGAAACTTTTAATTTAGAACAATTCAAAATGAAATATGAAAATTTTAATTTGGGATTGGGTAAGTATCTATTTATGCTAAGTCTAGTCTAGTCTACTTAAATAATTAATCAACTGAAGAATAAAATTACATTATACATGTGAATTATTATAAAAATTAAAAGAAAATTAGGACTCCTAGTCTGTGTTATATCTAATACAACAAATTAATCTAATACTTTATGTTAGATAAGTTGATGACTTGATAATATACTAGTAGGTAGGTGTAGATTCACAAGGTATCATCATCAATTCATCATCTAGTTTTCCGTTCACATTTACAGTATGGTTGATTTTAAAAGGAAATTGGCAGTATGCATGTAATAAATTAATAATGTGATTTTAAATTGGTTGACCTTACATAATTTTTAAAACAAATTCACATTTCATACTTGGGCATAATGTCCAAGATGATAGAAAAGATTTGTGACTTTGTGTAGTTATGAAGTATAAAGTTATTGACAAGATAAAAGGTTTGGACATTGGGCTCTTCTGATATCGTGCACTGTTAATCCTGTCTGATATCAAGTAAATGATCATGTTATTAAATTAACGATCTAACGCCCTATATTAATTCCCCAAATTAACGAAGGAAGATTGCTCACTCACCAATTGGCGATCGAATAGGCAATCGTCCATCATCAAAAGAATATTTAAATATAAAACATAAAAATATTAAGTAAACAACCAAATCTGCCCTCAAAATAAAAAATTATTTTTTATTTGACGATTATTATTATTTTATTTATTTGAACGAAATTATATTATATTATTTATTATTTATTATTATTATTATTATTATTATTATTAATATATATTTTTTGTTGTTGTAAAATTTAATTTAGAAAAATGGCACAGGTAGGATTCGAACCATGGTCACAAATACAACATGTCATGCACTCTACTACCAAAATATTAAACAATATGTATTTACAACTGAAGTAATCTTCTATTGATCCAATATAAAATTAAGGCTTTATCAACTGATGAATATGAAAATACGGAAATAAGAGCTCTAACGGGTCACTTTGCACAAAAAATACCATCGATACTTCCAGTTTGTCACTGCTATTAGAAATAACGTATTCTTCGGTTTGATCTTCTTCCCACATCAACATACGATCCATGTAATCCCTTTCTTTCAGATTTTAAAATTGAAAATTGGATTTAGGTAATTAGAAATTAGACGAGTGAATGTGATTTTTATGTTTTTTAGTTAATTGGATGATAAATTAGTGTAGAATTCTGCAACTATCTATTTTGATGTTGGAATAATAGTTGATGATATTAGTAGCAAACTCACTCCAATCACTTCTTATTCTTTTACTTTCGCTCCTAGGTTATGTAATAGTGTAGCGCAAGAATTATCTTAGATTGTGGATTGAGAAATTTGTGTTAGATTTTCTATAGGATTTGCTTTGTAATCTGTTTGAACTCTTGGCTTGTCATATGTTATAAAAATACTATTTATTGACTTATGACATGTCACCGTTGATTAATTGCAGCATGGTCGACAACAACGTAGAAGATGAGCATCTATCTTTGATGAACAAAGTCCCTCACAAAATTCATATCGTGATGGTGTTCAGTTTTTTTAATAAAGATGGTCTTCCTCTCGATGATAACACGTTAAAGGGGCTAGCTTTTAGATGCATTGCCGATGCAAACTCATTTTATCGTACCTATCGTGCATGTAAAGGATTTAATGTCCGATAATCCCACACAGGTTATGGTAAAGACAAGAAGGTGGTAAAGAACAACGAGTGTTCTTGTGCTGGCTTTTGTAAAATACTTGTCAAAACTCCAATTAGAAATCCAAAACTAGACAATCGAGTTGGTTGCGAAGCATGTTTGAGGGTTGCTTTATAAGATGGAATGTACTTCAACATTTGAGTTAAAATAAAAAAATGTTTGAAATGAATGAGAAATATAGAGAGATGCCAATTTTTTAAGCTACGGAAACAAGAGCTAAGCATGATATAGCGGAGATGATCATTTTTTTGATATAACAATTAGTAATGTTCAAAGGGTAACAAGTGAATACCTTATACGTCTCAAACAATGAACTATCAGTGTATGTAGTTAATTTTAGCCACTCTTAGTATGACATTAGGAAATATCCTTGCTATTATTCAAACAAGCATGAAACATATGCTTGCCTATTCGTCCATAGGTCAAATCGGATATGTAATTATTGGCCTTATTGTTGGAGACTCAAATGATGGATATGC
>JAYMSP010005467.1:0-13602 GCA_036897095.1 Plantago elongata | reverse complement strand
TGATGCTTTCTCAAAGTTTAAAGAGTGGTGTGCAGAAGTTGAGAATGAGAAAGGCATGAAGGTTAAAGTCCTGAGAATTGACAATGTCCTAGAGTTTCTATCTGGGGAATTCAATCACTATTGTAGTGAAAAGGGTATCAAGAGACATAAGACTATACCAGGTACTCCTCATCATAATGGCCTGGTAGAGGGAATGAATAGATATCTACTGGAAAGAACCAGATGTATCATGTTTCAAGCTAGGGTACCCAAGTCATTCTGGGGAGAAGCTGTTGTCTCCATTGTGTGCTATTTGGTGAATAAAACACCATCCTCAACTATATAAACACCTGAGGAGATGTGGTATGGAGAAACTAAGAGCTACTCTCACTTAAAAGTATTTGGTTGTTTGGCCTATGCTCACATTAGACAAGATAAACTGGAGCCAAGGGCACAAAAGTGAGTGTTCATAGGATACCCAGAAGGAGTGAAGGGTTATAAACTCTGGTGTACAGAGAAGAGCTCCCAAAGGGTGATAATTAGTAGGGATATCACATTTGATGAGCTAACTTTCCCATACAAGAGCACTGAAACTTCACTCTCTACAGACATGCAAAGTTTCAGGGATTCTGAGATTGAGGTGGAGCTTGTGGGTGAAAATGGACAAACTGAAGGGGAACATGATGAGATCATTGAACCACCAACACCACAAGAATCTGAACAACCTCAACAAACCCCTAAGCCTGATAATCCTCAAAATACATCTGAGAGAAATGAAGCTCCTGCTACAGTTATTAATGATAATCAAAACCAACTGGAAAGTGAGGGTGTAAAGCAACATGTGGTACAAAAGAAAAAATACACCAAAAGGAAGTAAACTCCAGTGATCACTGAGGAAATCAGGAATTTCCAGCTCACTAGAGACTTAGAGAGGAGAGAGCACAGGGAACCTAAGATGTATGGTTTCAACAATATGGTTGCGTACTCTCTGAGCACTTGTCAGGACATTGAGTATCATGAACCACAAAATTTCTATGAAGCCAGTATTAGTGCTCAGAAACAAGAGTGGATGCTTGCCATGCAGGAAGAGTTGTTATCTCTAGAGAAGAACAAAACCTGGGAGTTAGTGAACAAACCTCCAAACAAGAGAATAGTCAGCTGCAAATGGATATACAAAAGGAAAATTGAAGTTACCACTACAGAACATATTAGATATAAGGCAAGATTGGTTGTTAGAGGATTCACACGGAAAGAAGGAGTTGACTACAATGACATTTTCTCCCCTGTATTCAAACACACCTCCATAAGGATTCTACTTGGAATGGTAACTCAATTTGATATGGAACTTCAGCAGCTGGATGTCAAAACTGCATTTCTACATGGGGATCTTGAAGAAATCATGTATATGCATCAGTCTGAAGGTTTTATTCATCTTGAAAACCAAGATAAAGTATGCCTGCTGAAGAAATCACTATGTGGGTTAAAACAAAGTCCAAGACAGTGGTATAAGAAATTCAGTGAGTATATGGAAGAAATTGGATTTACTAAGTCTAAATTTGACAGTTGTGTATACTTGAAGAGATGAGAAACTAAAATCAGCACATTATTGCTATTATATGTTGATGACATGCTTATTTCAAGTAGCTACATTGATGAGATAACTAATGTAAAGAAGCAACTCAGCAACAGGTTTGAGACGAAAGATTTAGGAAATGCTAGAATGATTCTAGGCATGGACATTTATAGAGACAAGAAGGTTGGATTACCTGTTGAAAGTACTGTAGAGATTTCATATGCAAGAATGCAAATCCAGTAGCATTCCTATTGCTCAACATTTTAGGCTATCACTGGAACATAGCCCTGATACTCAAGAGAAGGTGGAGCATATGAGTAACATACTGTATATTAATGACATTGGAAGCATAATGTAAGTTATGGTGTGTAGCAGACCTGATGTGGCCTATGCTATAAGTGTGACTAGCAGATATATGTTCAATCCTAGGGAACAACATTGGAATGTTGTGAATTGTATACTCAGGTATTTGAAAGGATCTACAGATGTAGGTATTAAGTTCTGCAGCAATGAGAAATGGGAAGGAGATCCAGTTCTGGGATATGTAGATGTTGATTATGCAGCAAACTTGGATAACAGTAGATCTTAGTCTGGTTGTATCTTCACATTGTTTGGATCAGCTATCAGTTGGAAGTCAAATCTTCAGAGCGTTGTTGCTTTATCAACAACTGAGACAGAGTACATGGCAATTACTGAAGCTGTGAAAGAAGGATTATGGTTGAAAGGTATATTGTGGGAGTTTAGACTCAAGCAAGGAGTTGTTACTATTTTAAGTGACAGTCAAAGTGCAATATATCTATCAAAACATGAGATGTTTCATGAGAGATCAAAGCATATTGATGTGAGACTGCATTTTGTGAGAGACATTGTGGAGAAGGGTGATTCCATCGAAGTTCTTGCATTGTCTAAGCTTGGTTGGAGTTGAGAATGGTTAATGAGGGAGCACAGGGTGCTTGAAGCTACTGTCAGGTGATTAGATAGTAGTCAATAAAGAGAAGGTGATGGAGTGTTATTGCTTCGGGAATGCTTCTCATCGAGGTGGAGATTGTGAAGTTTTGTGGGTGTTTCGAGCATTTGCATAAGTGTGTAGATCGTTTTGCAATTTACAGTTCAAGTTTGTTACAACTTGAAGGGAGAAAACGTAATATCATGCAGTAAGCTGAAATGCGTTTTTGTCTCAGCCGTTGGACTAATTGTATCTGTTGAGATAGAACGGTTCTTGTTCACTTGGTGGTTTTCTTCTTCCAGCTTGAAGTATAAAACAGAGCAGGAAGAATAGCTTGCTTAATTCTCACGCAAACTAGTTTAATTTTACCAGATTTTCTTTGCTCTATATGATCAGTTGAGTGTATTGTTGTTGTGAGTTTAGGAGTTGAATTCAGTGTTGTAATTCTAGTTAAATTCTCTGTAATAAGGTGTAATCGAGAAGACGATGAAGTAATAAAGCTTTTGATTCTCCGTAGGTGTAGATTTGGATTTATCCAATCGTACTGCATAAACTATTTTGTGCCTTGCTTATTTTGATTTGTACGATTAGTTGGTGATTTGTGATCGACATTATTGATAGGAATTCCCAACAATATGATGGTTGATGAGTGCGCAAAGTTGACCTAAATAGCTCGATCAGTGGATTGTACAACTAAATGTACGTGATTAGAGACAATTTGGAATGGTAATCAAGTTTGAGCCTATAATCAGCAGACATTATGTGCCCTTAACTGCGGGCATCGCGTTATAACACTATTCATACTTTTCCTACAATGTTTTCATGTATAAACATTTTGATAGTGCCTCCAGTCAGTTTACAAATGGTTCGTTCCGTAAAATTTTATATATTTTTTATTTTTAATCATCTCATAAAATTTTATATATTACACAAAAAAAAATTACTCCAATCAAATAATAATAATCAATTTCAAATTTGTCCTCAAATTTCATATTTTGATACTATAAATACTTTTTTTTCTATTTTTTGTAAGGATAGTAAAAGGGAAGATTTTTCTATAGATTAGGAAAACCAGTTTATGCAATAAAGAACCGGTTAAAAACATTATAAATCGGTTTGTAACTTTTGATATAAATACCAATTTAATTTCACAAAATGCACATAACTAACTATTTTTCTCTCTCAAAAAAGAGCTCTTGTGAGATAAACATCCACCCCTCTCTTCTTTTTTTCGTCGGAGCCACCGACGGAATCATATAATCCGCCGGAAATTATGGTGCTACAATCAAATCACCGTTTAATCTCCTTCTCTCTACCTCTCACGCTCTGTTTCGCATTCCCACCAGATCTTGCCGGATTTTCAGATCTAGTTGCTAAAATGTTTAAATCTACAAATTCATTTTGTTTTTTCCGTTTAAATCTCATTTGGAAGTGGAATTTGACCTTCTATTTTCATTTTTCGTTAATTTTACATTCTGATTTTTTCAGATCTTAAACCAGATCTAGTTTCAAATTTGAAATTTTGTATAGTGAAATTTAAGTTATGCTATCTGGTGTTTTGTTATGGTTTTAAGAGTTGGTGTTATAGTTGTAAGCATCATTATTATAGTAATAGCTTGTTGCTGAATGTTCAATCTGTTATTGCTTTAGCGCATATGTTATAGTTTCAAGACGTATTATTCTCATTTGGAAGTGAAATTGACTTTTGTTTCGTTTTTCGTTCTAATATTTCCAAATCTGAAACCAAATCTAGTTTAATATCTGAAAATTCGTATAGTAAAAATCAAATCATGTTATCTGGTGTTGGCTTATGGTTTTTAAGAGTTATTGTTATATTTGTAAGCATCATTGTTACATTTTTAACTTGTTGTTGAATGTTTCTGTATGTTATTATTTACCTCATATGTTATAGTTTCAAAACCTATTATTGTAATTTTAAGTAGCAACATTATTATTCTTACCCACTGGTGAAATACTTATGATTTAATTTTTCTATACATGTTTTTTATTATTGTTTTAGGAAGCATTGTTATAGTTTTAAAATGTGTTGTTATAGTTTTATCGTAAATTTGAGTGTTTTTAGCTTGTGTTGCATATACGTGCTTTTTTATCGTTTTAATATGCTTTGTTATGGTTGTAAGGTGAATTGGTATGGTTTTAGCATTAATATTAATATATTTAGTTTATGTTGAATATTTGTGCATGTTATTGTTTTTATCGCCTATGAAATAGTTTTAAGATCTATCGTTGTAGTTTTAAACATCAATATTAGTCATTTTGCTTGTAAAATATATTTATTGTTTGATTTTTTGTAAAAAAATTTTTATAATTTTAAGAGGCACTTTTATAATTTTTTGTATCAATGTTACCGTTTTAGTTTGTGTTGTATATTTTCACTTTGTCATTGTTTTAAGATGTATCGTTTAGGTTTTAAGCATCAATGTTACTATTTTAGTTTGCGTTGCATGTTCCTTCTTCATTTTTAAGCACCAATGTGATAGTTTTGATGAGAGTTGTTATGGTTCTAATACAGTTAGTGAATGTTTTAAGCATGTGTTGATGATGGCATCGAATTTGATGATAGAAATTTCGAATATCTCGTTGCAGTATTGAAGCAACAAGGACAACAAAAGTAACAAAAAAAGGCAAAGAGTCAAAGTTCACGAACAAGTTTAACCGGAAATGTCCTATTTTAACAACCTTTGTTTGCATTTGCAACAAAAAGTTCGAATGAACGTTTGTTGTATTTTTTTTCTTATGAGGATATATGTTTTCAATCCTTTAGATGACTATTGTAATGATTGATTTTAAGTAGCTCTTTTTTAAGTTTGTTTATTGTTGTTTAGTGGCATCTCTGAAACTTTTATACATGTTTAATAGTAGTGTAATGATATTAGATCGTCACTTAAAATTATAAGAAACCATCTTAAAATTATCATGTAACTCCTTAGATTCATCACACCATCTCTTAAAAAATTAATAAATGAGATCAAAATTATAATTTAAGCATATAATTCCGACGCATTAAAATGATCACATCATATTTTAAAACATAAATAAGATGTGTTAAAAATGTAACTGAAACTTTGAATGATAAAAACTTAAAAACTGTAACATAATCTACTCAAATCATAACGAAAAGGTGTATCTCGACGGTTTTTTAAGTAACTCTCCAGTCAGACTGTTTAAACTCAAAAATCATGAAAAATCTAAAAAATATTAACTTTTTTATATTTTAGAAAAATCTTACTCTTTTAAAACTTTAGATTTTTATAATATACCATTATTTACTTTTTTCGTATAAAAATGTACATTAATTTTTATATATAATTTCTTTTGAGATTGAACGTCGGGTAAAGTTTATTCTTGAAATTCATATCTACAGTAATGAAAGTACGAGTTCAGGGCGGTGTGAATGTAGTACTACGTAGATAAAACACACTTAAGGACGGTGTGCATGTACAAAATAAAGAAGAAAACTTTTAAGCGAAGCTAACTTGTAGAGATCGGCGGCAAACCACTTGGCCGACCACCTTTTGTATTAGAGACTAGACTAGATGCATGATCATTCTATATTCATATAGCCGCAAATACAAATCCCTTAAGATCCGTTTCCCAGTGACACCTTTGCAGCTAACTTTTTTCTCAAGGTCATCTTTTTCGCAAACCTTGCGATTAAATTCGCTAAAAGATTCAAGGTTCAATTAATCGGATGCCAAATGCACGGATATGGGCAAATTTTATTTTAAATATATTAGAATAATATTATTATTTTAAGTACATTAAACTAAAAATGACTAATTTTAGTATACTACTACAATTATTCATTTAATTGAAAAACTCCGATCGATTTCCTAATAGAATTGAGGACATGGACGCAAGACGTGTAATTTTCCCACCGAATTCGTATTTGACTGGTATTTTTGTATATGAAATTGATATATGGTATACGTGTGTCGCGTCCACGTTAATTATCGTATAAATTGTGTATTATAATTATAAAATAATTTTAAAAATTATGAAAAATATTCTAAAACATTTTAAAATTTATAAAATTTTATTTCACATTTTTTAAAAATAATAAAAAAATTAAAATCACATTTGCTAATTTATGGGAATAAATTGTTTAATACAATTTTAAAATATAAAAAATATAAAAATATATTTTTTTATATTTTATTACATATAAAATTAATAAAAATATTCAAAAAGATCAAAAAAGTGATTTACTACCATAAGCCTTCATTTGGATTTTTTAATTTTGTAAGTGATTCATCTTTTTTTATTTATCAAGTCGTATTTTTTAATTTATTATAATTTATTTATATATTTTATACCGAGAATTAACGTGGACGTGAAAAATGTTGTAACGACTCGACCACTAATGGGCCGAGACCCGATTGGTTGGGCAGGCAAGGTTACGCATGGTTGTCCCACCACTCGGTATGATATTGTCCGCTTTGTGCTGAAGCCCACCCGGATTTATTTTGAATTTTTCCAAAAGTCTCATATCATAGGAGAGTTGTGGTCTACATATATACCTTTCATCCCCTACACTCACAAGTGATGTGGGATGTTGGGTATTACAATCTACCCCCTTAAACTCTCGACGTCCTCGTCGAGCTTTCTGGGGTTGTCCACGGACCACCCATCTGTGCAGGATTCTAGAGGTGGCCCCTGGGCCCAAGAGGTAGCTCCCACCGCCCATGCAGTGTAGCACTTTGCCCCGTAAGGCACTTAGTTCCCGCAATTCTGAATAGTCCCGCTCTGATACCATTTGAAACGACCCGACCCGTTATGCCGGCAAGGTTACGCATGGCTATCCCACCACTCGGTATGATATTGTCCGCTCTATACCGGAGCCCGCATGAATTTATTTTTGGATTTTCCAATATACCTCATACCATAGGAGGGTGTTGTTCTACATATATATCCATCATCCCTCTCACTCACTAGTGATGTGAGATGTTGGGTATTATAATTGATTGTAATACCCACCCAACATCTCACATCGCTTGTGAGTGGAGGAGGTGAAGGGTATATATGTAGACCACCACTCTTCTATAGTATGAGGCATTTTGGGGAAACACAAAAACAAGTCCGTGCGGGCTCCGGCCAAAAGCGGACAATATCATACCGAGTGGTGGGACTACCACGCATAACCTTGCCGGTCCAATGGGCCGGGTCTCGACCTATTAGTCGTCGGATCATTAAACATGTCCCGTATTTGAATTTCAAATACAAAAATATGATTCAAATATGGGTTAAATACGAATTTGGTGGGAAAATTACACGTCCGACAGCCACATCATCAATTCGATAAGAAAATTGATCGGAGTTTCTCAATTGAACTGGTAATTATAATAATGTACTTAAATTGATCACTCTCACTTTAGTGTATCTAAATTAACAGTGTCTCACTGTCATATAAAAAAAAGAAAATGCACTGATACATGTACACCTAATGATTAAGGTACCATCAGATGATTTTATTGTTCTTTTTTTAATAAAATATTTGGAATAAAAAAGCATAATATATATAAAATATCAATACTACATTTTTACTGGAACACATATAATGTAAATAATTAAATAATTTAAACGGTGTAAGGTGGATAGAATACATTTGTTACAGTTAGCCTTCAAGGAGGGACATGGTGAAACGGATCCATGTTTTCTTATTTGATTTAGAATTAAAATTCAATTATGATTGAAATTAGTCGAATTTACATTTGAAATACAATTTAAATTAGATATCTATTTATTTTTTTAGGATTCAATTACAACTCATTCAATAACAATTCAATTCTTACTCAATTTTCAATCTATAATACCCTTTACAATTATAATTATATATCAAATATTAATTTTAACAACTCAACTACAACGTAATTACTATTTATATATTATCTACTATTCAAACGGATTCAAATACAATTATATATCAAACAATCAATTATACATATAGTGGAATGAGAGACTATAGCTCAATTTTAATTTTGGTTTCACTCTCCCCTTAGAACAATTTCAACCCAATATAGATTAGTTTTTGTTTTAATACCTCTCACATATCAGAAACTTAAATTGACTACGAGTGCTGAGATTAATAGTAAATTAATAACACGGCATGGATTTCAATATAATCTTTACATATACATCTACATCTCACATTAAATTTCCAATCTAACTTCCTCTTCAAATAGGTTGAGAATTGAAACTTACCACGAGAGGTGTAGGGTTTATTAAAAACCAATAGTCTAACCTAAGTTCATAAATCTACAAAGACAATATCCATCAAAATTCTAATCTGATAGTATCTTCAAAATGTATAAATCTGTCGTGATAATGAAATTATTTGAGAATTGATATGGATAGGTAGATTTCGCAAGTTCCTATAGACATGAGTATAACATAACACATCTTTATAAATATGAAACTGTGTGGAAGGTATAAGGTGAATAATACTACGTGCCAATTACAGTACTGTCAATCACATATTTGGAATCCAAAATCCTGCCATCTCCATTCTGAAGTCAAGATTTAGCTCATCAATTAAATGACAATATCCTCTTTTCATGAAAGACAAGAAAGATCGCGCGATTAGCATGCATGAATAGGACTCCAATATTGTACTCGAGACTCGAGAGACCGATGTGTGAATAGGATTTCAAAATGGACAGAAAATGTGTACAGGTATCCTGAGATGTTATTAATCAGGAAGACGCCGAGATATAAGATGGTGCATTAGAATGTAGTTGGAGTGGTAAAAAAGAGGCGCATAGATCAATCTTTAATGAGGTTATAAAGTGATCTAAAAGATAAAGAGTTGTTTGTATATGAGTAAAGTAATTTTAATTTTAATCGTTTTAAAACAAAACCATGTAGATAAGAAAAATTAAGGGGCTGATTGGTATAGAATTTGAATGGGCATTTGGATGGATTTTGATCAAATTGTATTTGGAATGGAATTGAAATGGGGGTATTTGAAGTGTATTTTATGCCAAATCACTGTTCATCGAACTAAATTGATCGATTTAAATGTTTTCCCAAACAGCCTTTAAAAGATGATTGATTATTAAGATTATCACTAAGAACATATAATTATATAAAATGTACATCTTAAAATCGATTAATTGAAGTCGATTTAGTCAATTGTGTCTGATGTTCACTAGAAGCTTCTTCTAAATTACTATAAATTCATATAAGTTCAAGATACTATTAATCTGTTAAAGGTTTATTGTCATAGATTCTGCTAAAATCGTCTAGCAAAAGGTCAAATAATGTTCATTTAAGACTATATTATATATAATATTTACGAATAAATAATTTAACACGTATTTTGAATGAGAAACACCAATTTTTATGAACAACATAATTATTTTTATATTTAAATTACCCAAATGATCTCCCATGCACAAGACCCAATGAAATTATATATGTACCAACAAGTTTAAATTTACTCAGACAATTCACTACTCTTAATTATGTACAGAAGTACAAATTTCAATTTTATTATACTCTATTTGTTTCTAATTTTATTTACCGTTTCAAATTAGTAATTTCATTTGTAAGTACAAATTTCAGTTTTAATTGTAATCTATCCTTTTCTCAATAGAACTTTGTGTTAAATGAACGAAAACTTATATTCAGACCAATAGAAATTTGAGTTGGTAACTAAGAAATATTTGTTATTCATTTATTATTTTCAAAATCCATGCATAAGAAATTATTATAAACAAATAATTTTGTTACTCATTATAAATGCATGAATTAATAATTAGTTTGTCTTTTAAAACTGAAAAATGTTTACTATGTGGCTTAATTTAGGTCCAAACTCCTAAGTTATTATGCTTAATTTGTTTAGATCGTCCATTGCGGATAGCCGTGAGGAGCGGCCGCGACCGCATTGTCCGCTGTGGGTAATCGTGGAGCAACCGTAACTGCTCCACAACTGATCGGTTACCTAACAACCGATCGAGTTACGTTTTGGAGTTGGCCCTCACAGTGGGCCAGCCCCACAACGACTAGTGTCCCAGCCAAACGACTGGGACACGTGTCCGGTCCTAATTGGACCGGACACATTTTTTATTTTTAAAAAAAATATCTTTTTAATAATAAATAAATAAAATACTCCAACAACCATATTTTTTCGGGATCCATAAATAGAGAATCTTTTTCACTTCATTCTTCACACCTCCTTTCCTTTCTTTCTCTCTATTAAACTTAAAACACTCTTTTAATCATTACCAAAAATAAAAATGAATCTGAACTTGACTGCTTGGTTGACGGACAAAGATCCGGATGAAATCGAGCAAATGTTCAGCTCTATGGGCTACATAGTTCGTAATCATCCACCAATCCAAACAACAACCCAAATGAACCATACAATCTATTCAACTCCCAAGATGTATTCCGTCCGGAAGGTTATGAGGGATCGCAGCAAACCGCCCCGGAAACACAACCTCCACCGGTGCAGCTGCCAGTTTGAGCAAAGGGAAGGTGGCCGCATCGAAAGGCAAAGGGAAAGCAAAGGCCGGGTCACCGAAGGGAAAGGAAAAGAAAGTTCTCGAGGAGGCAAAGGAAGGCGAAGCCCAGGACGCCGGTCCACGGAAGTTCTCGGCTGTAGAGGACCTCACTCTAATCAACGAACATCAAGTATACTGAACTCGACTAAGCACGTACTAAATATGTGGAATAAGGCAAGGAAGGACTCGACTTCTGAACTCAAACCACGAACTGGAATCTCTCTTCATGGCCATTGAAATTGAATCAAGCCTTATTTAAATCAATGGGTGAGTGCTTACAACGAGGTTGTACGAGTCCAAGGAGTTCGGAGTGGTACTAACGAAGACGATGTCATTGAGTACGCCAAACGCATCTACCAGATGAATCATAAACAAAATAAAGAATTCAAGGAGTTCCACTGTTGGCATGCCATGAAAGATTATCCACAATGGCAAACGAAGATGAACTACAACGGTCCATCTGGGGAAAATGTTCCGGGTTTTGAACTCCATGATGCGGAAGGCGAAGACACTGACGGAAGCTCGGGGAAGAAAATGCGCATGAGTGAAAGTATCGATGACTTCGTTGAACGTCCCATGGGTCGGGATAAGGCGAAGGCCCTCATAAAAAGTGGTCTTTCACCAAACTCCTTCAGCAGTGATTTAGTTGACTTCAAGAACGATTTTTCTCTACAACGAAGTATGGAGGCATAGAGGATTGAGATTAATCAGAATAGGTTGGCGTTCTTGGAAAGAAAAGAGAAGAAACGACAATCGGAGGTAGCTGTGACTAACAAGACCAATGTCGACTTGGCTTCGCACACAAATGTTGCAGCTGTATCTCCAATTGTCCAGTATCGACCCAACTCAGATGAGGGCCGACCAAAGGAAGGTGTACAAGGTGTTGGACCGAGAGTTCGGGGATGACTCTTGAAGCAGTAGAATCAAATGGTGTTTTATGTTTGTGTTTATCCGTTCTAGATTCAAATTCCGTACTAGTTTGTTGTTTTAATTTTCAGAAATTGTATTAGTTGTATTGTTTCCTTATCAATTCAATAAAAAACACCATTTCAAAAAAATTATAGCCGTTATTCGTACATGTTTAAAATATAGGCGTTATTCGTAACACTATTAATTATTATTTAAAATTCAAATTATTAAAAATAAAAAGGACACATTTTGATCGTGGAAGTGCGGTTGCGGCTCCTCCGCACCTCAAAACCGCGGCACCGCTGCCCACAATAATGGACAGTCTTAGTATCCAACAATTGTGATGAATGTGTCCGCACTTTATTTTGTGTGGACTCCATTTTAGTTATATTAATTTGCACTGATTTCTTTTGAAATAGGATTGGTATCCATGAAACTTTGGGACATGTACATTGTAGTATGCACCACTAAGAAATTACAAGGTTGTTTTTGTTCATCGTAGTTATAATCAGAGTTGGACTTACAATTTGAAGTTTGAAGGCCGGACCAAATTAGGATATTTTTGAGGTTGAAGATAATATACGTTATTTTACTTTTAATTTCTTCAGAGTTAAGAGTGATACAACAACGTGTGGGATATTGTTAGATCTGCCTATAATCTATTGAGTCGGGAGTTAATAGTGGTAGGCAGTTGAATTAGATAATCACGGGACAGGGATGATATTAATATATCAATATAGTATAAAGTTTTAGTGCGACGAAACATGCGATGAGCTAAATGACAAAAAATGGTCATGCACACACACTCTTCGCGATTGCACGAGGCAGTATGTCAGTTGGACCAACCTTATGTCTTTTACTCCATCTTTTGACTAACTAAATTCAATTATTAAGAATTAAACGTACCCCAATTGCTAATACATATCACGTCCAAATCAATCTTTAACCATTTTAAAATTAAAAAACATACATACATTACTAAATCCAATTGATTAAAAGCTCGATTGATCAATTCATGGTGTCGCTAATTTGCCAAATATGACTTGTTTAGTGCTAGGAGATTGTAGGAGTACATATGAAATTCGAAATCCCAAATACATTATCTTAATCACAACTCACAAGATAGAAAGCCAAACACATTACCTTAATCACAAGAGTCAAGAGAGAAAGCAATGAGATGGAGATATTACTATATGGGACTGTTCAACTCAGCAGCCTATGTATCTTAGCTCTGCCGCTATATGGTGCGCTCTTCAAGGATTTCATAACAATTTGTCACCACTCTCCATTCACTACCACTACAACTGCCGTGCCTTAATTTCAATTTAAACCTAATACTTATACCGTTGCCAGTTCGTAGTTAGTAGTTTGCACTAGCAATTAGTGTTTCTGGACACAACAATAATCTCATGAAGAAATAAAAAAGGAAAAATACATTTTCCCAGAGTAACTGATTTATAGGTCTGTAAGATTATTCGATCCTGTTTCACGAAAATAAAATTATATGATGTCAACACTCAATATACATACATATGGTCCTAAACCCCGACTCAAGCAACCAACAACCGGTGTCTATTCTAGTATTGCTCTTTATTATTAGACCAAATTACTTGAACTCCGGATACATACATACATACATACACATATATATATATATATATATATATATA
>JAYMSP010005466.1:0-13609 GCA_036897095.1 Plantago elongata | reverse complement strand
ACAATCTTCATTGGTGAATTGATTTATCGGTGCATGCATGTGCAACATCTGCTTTGCTTGCTGTATCTGTTCAAATCAATAAGTGAGCTAGTGACTATGCAATAAAGTGATATACATTACGGGAGTCGTTGAACTTGTACAGATATAGTGTAAAGATGAAATATGAAGTCATGATAGTTTATTATAGTACTGTATTTATGTGGGATTAGAAAGAACTGCACGAAAGAGCTTAAGATTAAACAAGATGAAAGGAAGGGGATCAAGGTTGCCTGCCAGTCTGCCAGAATATACGACGTTGATGTGTATAATGATCTTGGGAGTCCAGAAGAAGGGATAGATTATGGAAGACCAACTCTTGGGGGCGAAACTAATTCCCATCCTAGAAAGTTGCACTGGCCGCCCTTCCAAGTTCCAACTGCAGGTACGCATATGGATACATAAACTGATAAACATGTCTAAGACATACTTGAATTAGGACTAGCTAGATCTTCTCCAAGCTATTCCGATTCTAATAGAAAAAATGTCTGGTGAAACAACTTTTTATGCATAAAGTGCTATTGAATTTAAACATGTATATATTGGGGCAGTACTCATATGGTGCGTATGTCCAAGCTCGTCCCTCATTCATTCATGCTATGTCTGTTTCCATCTGTACATGATGATCCTGATTATGAACATTTTTACGCTTATACGAAGTCACCAAGTTTTACACAGGCGGGACGAGTAGCTGCTGTGCTTCTTGATGTAGCATCAGTGCATTGACCAGATGAAGAGTATACTGGACACTAAAAGGACCTTGTCAAGTTGGTCTAGTGACCCTAAAATTTTAGAAGCATTCTACCAATTCTATGTGGATATCAAAACAATTGAGCATGAGATCTATTCAGAGAAGAACTCTGATCTGATAGGGGAGTACCAAACAGACAGAGTGTCACTGCATGAACAAATACGTGAAGAGATACGGTAACATGGCTGAGAAGATTAACAAGAATAATACCAATTCTCTCTTACCTCTATACAAAACACAAAATTAATCTCAATAAAACAAACAATTCATTCAACAGAAATGAGTGCAACAAGAATATAATTTCTTGACTTGACTACGGTGACCAACGATAACATTGCAGTACTTTCCTTTGACTCGTTTTACTTTCAAGTTTGAACATTGAAACAGACATAAAATGGTAATTGCATGTACATGACCATTTGAGGCAATACATATACCCATTAACTATTCCAAATTTCGGCACACATTTTCTCTCTTCAAATTGGATTTAATCTATTTCTCGAATTATGGTAAATCACTTCTTCATACTTTTTTTTTTTTAAATGAAAATAGGAGCCTCTGACACGAGTTTCACAAGATTTTGCAAGTGATTTTGTAAAATTAATGCATTTTCTTTACCCTTCACACACAATCTCTCACACACACACACACACACATATATATATATTTTTTGTTCTTTCTTTTAGGTTTTCTTTTGTGGTCGCAAAGGTTATCCGGTTCGTGAGTAAAGAAACTGACTGAGAGACAGTTACGAACAAAATGAATCCAAAATTTATTTGTGAAGAATTAAATCTTGGTTCTGGAATAGGAGGTAAATTAATGTTGCATTGAAAAGGTTCTATTTTGCATTGTTACGATTATGGTATTGCATACACTAATAGTAGTTTGCTGCACGAGTACTCTTAATTTGTCTGATTTATTTGCTTTGTTCGATCAACATCCACCCATCGGTGACTTGCTCCAATGCAAGGCATGTGTTTATAAATCTACACACTGCCTGTTCAAATCTGTATCGTACAAAATCATTGGATAACCATGGGGCGGATTGGGCAAGCATTTAAATGCCCCTATTTGGTTCGATAAACAGTGATTTGGTCTAAAATACATTTTAAATACTCCATTTCAATTCCATTCCAAACACAATTTCACTAAAATTCAATTTCAATTCCATTTCAAACACAATTTCACCAAAATTACGTTCAAATGGTCATTTGAGTGTCATGCCAATCAACCCCATAACTTTGCTACTAAGAGTGACTATAACAAAATGGAAAATAACTAAGAAGATTCCTTTGAAATTTCCAGCATATAGGACATAGTATGTCAGCCACTCCTTGCCGAAGAATTTTCACTGCGTCTCTAATTATCGTTCAATTGAAGCTATGACAATTCATTCTCCTGATGATTAGTCGTGGTGTATGTCGATGGATCTGCAGCTTCCGGAGGAGGATAACCGGAAGTTGGAGGATTGGGAGATGTTGAATTTGTGTTGTGAGTTTAAACGAAGTCATGATAGTAAGTCCCCAGTTCAGGATCCTTAGATAATATGTTTAAGCCATTCGCATTTCAAGTGCTAATTCCAGGCATAGAGTACCAGACAGTGTCACTGCATTGGTGATTTGCATTTTTTGTCCGATAACAGAAGTGTATTTGGTCTGGTGAAAACCACTTCTTGCAAAATACGTCCGCGTATTAAGAATAATTGGTGCTCGTTGTTGGTCCTGTAAAGACTTGACTCTCTGATGTGGATATAGCATCAGGTTTTGGAGGGGGTACTGATTTTCTGGACTCTCAGAACTCTCTCTAATCTCCATACAAACACAGAAACTCAATAAAACAACAATTGATTCAACAGAAATGAAAACAAAGTACTGCAACAAGCTAAGAATATAATTTCTTGACTTGACTACGGTGACCAATAACAATGCAGTACTTTTCTTTGACCCATTTTATCTTCAAGTCTGCACATTCAAACGGACATGAAATGGCAATTGCATGTACATGACCATTTGAGGCAATATATACAAGTCATTTCAACACACATTTTACTCTCCAAAGTTCAAAGTGGAGTCAATCTATTGAAACAGTGAATGACAATGTAAATGACAATGTATAACAACCACAAATTTAGTTACACATCCGAAAAATTATTTAAATATTAATTTTATTATTTCGCACGAGCAAAAATATTACATAAGTATGTTAGATCGAATTTGGAATTTTAACGCCGAGCGGATTCGACGTTAAAATGGAATTTAGGTATTTACTAATAAAATAATAATAAAAATTATTTATTTTATTTTTCCTATGGCTCGAGAACGACTTGAAAAGTGTCCGGGAATCGATTTTCCATTTTTCCGGATTTTATTTGCTAGTCGTTTGGAAGCCAAAACGAATCAGTTGTATATAACGAGTAAAGTACCGGTTTACCCCTGCCCTCCTTCTTCCTTTTTTTCCAATTAAGGGCATAACCGTCTTTTCGATATCATCTTCTTCCCCATCGTGTTCCCAGCCGCCTGAAGAAGAAAGAAAAGCCGACCGATCGACACGGCCATGTGCGGCCGCGTGCAAGCCGCCACCTCGGTCACCGTGCCTGGCGGCGGCGCCCCCTCGTGGCCACAACAACACCCGCGTGAAGAAGACAAGAATGAATGGAGGAGAAGTAAAGAACGTGGCCGATTTTCGGCCGCCATTTCGACCGTCCATCTCCGGCTATAAATAGCCACCCTTCAGTCCCCATTCTCCACTTCACCACACCGGTTCTGCCCTCTCTCTCTGCCTTTTCTCTTCCTCTCCATTTTCCCCAATTTTCCCCAATTCCTCCACCCAAAACCGCCACTTCCGCCACCGGACGCCGCCGTCTCCGGCCACCACCTCCGGTCAACTCCGCCACTGCCAAATACTTAATCCCGGGATACCGAATTTCGGTAAATTTCCTCGCTCGATTCGATTAAATTCGAATAAACGAACGGAAAATTAATAAAATATTATTCGCAGTCGTTCCGCCTCGACTCCGTCTCGGCTATCGTTACGCTGCCCGTCGCTCGACGCGCATTCGGTCAGTGTCGTATTATTTTATTGTTTAGCGTTAATTATCGTTAGTTAATTAATTATCGTTAGTTAATTATTGTTAATTAATTAATATTTAATAATCGTTAATTAACATTAATTATTATCGTTAGTATTAATTAAGTAATTAGCATTAATTATTATAACGTAATTATCGTTAATTACTGATTAGTAACGTAATTAACCAGTCATTGGTATCAGTTAATGGAAATCAAATTATTTATTAATAGTGTCGACTGGCCGTCGACAGTGGGATAATTACCGCTGGTCGCGGACTGTTATTAGATTAGTCTGTATTCTGTTGACTTTTGTAGATGCCGGCTTGCCGTCGACTAGGAATTTGTACTATTGTTTTGTGTAGACGTCGACTTGCCGTCGACTAGAGAACTAGAATATAATAATATTATTTAATGGTATTATACTATTGGAGGTTGGGATATTGCTGGACAGACTTGTCGTCTGTAGTTTGAATTTATCTGTTAGGAATTCTATACCAGATATAATTTTGAAAATAAATAAAATGTTATCTTGGCAGTTTTGGAAAGAAATAAATAATTCTAGAACTTATTTAAAGATTAGAAGTCGGGTCTGCTAAATAGTGTCGGATAATCTAAACGCCGAACAATTAATCGTAAATAATTAGGAAACTCGAAAATGGAAGCCGTTTGTATACGTCATAGGAAGTATAGACTAATATATCGAAGCGTCGCCATAATATTGTTAGAAGATTACTAGGAGTTGTTTAATTAATTGAGTCTGAAGTTTAAGTAGTACTGTTTATCTGTTATCAGGAATCTCGGAGGATCCTGACACACCAGATATACACGGTGAGTGATTACGAGCTTTCGGCATCCGGCCCTGGAAATTTTGATACGGTTCCTTTCTTGCACTTTCATTCATGTACTGGTTATCCTCCTGATTGTCTAACCTCGACTGCGACTACTGACGACGACGACCAACTCCGACTCGTTACCGATTTAGATTCTAACTGTATAAACTGTAGACGATCTGTACTTAGGAATACCCGACCTACATTGACGTAACATTTTATTACCCCAATTGCTGATTAATACTGTGTACCAAGTTCCGTCTACTGATCCTGTTTACCAATTCAGATTTCTAAACCGTATAAACTATAGATGACTTGTACTTAGGATGCACCACCTGTCTTGACGTAACACTTTATTGCTCCAATTGTTGATTCCTACTGTACACCGAATCTTGTCTACTGATCTTGTTTACTGATACCGCTACGGCTCCTGTTACTGACCCTGTTCACTGACACTATTACTGAACCTGCATATTACTCTTGTTTACTGCTCCTCATGCATTGCATTGCACTAAAAACTGTTTTCACTGAAAAAGCAACCGCACACTATTTTCTGAAAAATTGGGAAACCGTCCTGGTCGACATTGTCGACATACTATTACTTAAAGCGTTTTGCAGCGCTATTATTCGGGCTCCTGTTACTGTTCGGACTATTCAACGGTCCTATATCCTGGTTGCGATGGGTAGTGCCCATCATTCTATGCAGCGCCGGCGAGGTCACTCCTCCCCTCTTGTTATATCCGGGTTGCGGTGGGTCGTGCCCATCACACTATGCAACATCGGCGAGGTCACTACTCCATCTCCTTAATTGTTATATCCGGGTTGCGATAGGTCGTGCCCATCATACCATGCAACACCGATGAGATCACTACTCACAATCCTATTGTTTGACCGATACCTGATCAATACGGTCTAGCCCAAGACAGTTACTATTTAGTACTGTAAATCTGGCACCTTTCATGTGCAATGATACTGACTGACTGGTACCGCCACTGTTTAAAACTGCCTGATCAACAGGTTGTGTTGGGTTGCTATACTGTTGCAATCATACGCATAGTCATGCATGCTTGATTATCCTCACTGAGTCCATGTGACTGACACTCTCCCTGTTTCAATAATCTTGCTTTGTCAGGTATAGAGCACGAGGTGAGGACTGGGTAGCTAGGCGTACAGACTAACACTAGAAATGGGTATTTCGCTGCTGAGCTGATTTTTAGTTGTGTGTTTTGACTTGAGAATTATATATTACAGTTGGGCTTGTCACAAGTATTACTCTGAAATATTTAATATATGTATTTGGTAAATTCGGCACAACCCTTGACGTCTGAACCAGATCTGGAGCGTTACACAATGGTTCTGTTAAAACTAGCTCTGCTCAAGCTTTCTTCAAGACAAAGACATAAACAAGTTTTATGTAAATGGACTCCTTTAAAAGATCATCTTTATTGTATTAGTAAAGATGGTTTCCCTCTTGGAATACCAGATCAAAGGAAGCTCAGTTTATGGACTCAATTTATGCCTGGATCTTCCAATGTGGCAACACAAGAAAGTGGGAGATCAAGAAACAAGTCAACGGGTTAGGCAAGTCGTATAGATGGTTTAAAAGCGGTTTTATTTTGTTAGTATCTTTTCAAATTACTCAACCGGTATACTATATCTATTTTTATTGTTTCGTATGCTTACCCTAAAAATATAAGTTTATAATATTTTTTCGTATAAGACAAGAATTAAATGATTCAATGTACCCACAAATATTTTCACATAATAATATAATATATTGTCATTTATTAGTTAAGTTTCAAATTATTTACTATTAATATAATAAAAATCTTACTAACGCTTATGTTTTGAAAATCAAATCGGGCCGGTCGGTTAAGCCGGAAAATCGGTGTTCACCGGTCTGTAGTAATGAAAAAAATGCCTGTGGGGCGTTTTACAAAGCCGACGGTTAATCTGTGAACTGGAAACCGCCAAACCGCTGGCTTGTGCAGCTTTGAGGAAAAAAAAAAGAATTCTTTGAATTCAAGTGTTTAGCAACATTTTGCTAAGAAACTGAGATTTGAGAAACTTATTTTACTAAATTTAGTGAATCGACCTTTCTCATCATCATCTTCTTCTTCCTTGTCTTCTTCTTTCTTTCGAAAACAAGTGTCTTCGGAGTCTATACCAATTACTTCGTATATGATGATAATCATACACAAAACTTTAAAGACTACGGTAAAAGAAGGAGGAGGTTAATTTTTATCTGAAGAAGAGAAAGAAGTGAGATGTAGATCTAGAGAGAAAGAAAGAAGAAGTAAGAGAGGAAGAAAGCACAACGAAAATGAACAGTAGCTGTTCATATTCTATTTTAAGTCAAATAAGGGGATGAACTGAATTTTACTGACACAAATCACAATCCTCGTGCCTTTTTATTTATTCAAAATTTACCGCTTGTTATTGACCTTTTTCTATTTTTCAACCTTTTATATTTATATATCTAAATTACTTTTGAAATATGAATTTTATCTAAATTAAGGTACATTGAAAAAATTAGCTTCAACATGATATTAATAAATTTATCAGGAGACTAATACATAATAAAAAATTATTTATATTATTAATCAAAACAACTATGTTTAAAATATTTATGCTTTTTAATACTCCCTCCGTCTCGATTTGGAAGTCCTGACGGTCCGGACACAAATTTTAAGAAAAAAGTGATAAAGTAGGAAAGAAGGTAATAAATTGTGAATGTGATTGGATAAAGTAGGAGAAATAATGAATGAGATAATATATAAAGTAGGAGATAGATTTTCTATTTAAGGAAGCGGGACTTTCAAATTGGGACGGAGAGAATATCTCAACGTTACTTACTCGTTAATAACATAAACATTTTGATTAATAACATGAATAATTTATTAATAACATAAGTCGTCAATATATAATTTTTCATAGACTGTCTATTATGAGTCATTAATAATAATAGTAATAATAATAATATCGATAACTTTTTTTTGAAAATATATACCCATCATTAGACAAGTAATTAGATATTAATAATATTATGACGTCATTCCGGTTTAAATGGTTCAAAACGGTCCAACCGGTCCAACTCGATTGAACCTTTTTTAGGAGGTGGACAGTTTAACTGTTCGATTCGACTTTTAAAACATAGATCAACGTGCACCTAAAAATTTTGACGAGCGTACAATTTATGTGGAAAACACATCTAAAACCTCCGCCCGTCATAAATCGGGCAACTGCATGAGCTATAATGATCGAGCGGCATAAATCGTAAGGGAATTTCGACGAATCAATAATAAGAACCTAGTAATTGTGATATAAGTTGGAAATGGTAAGTAGTAAATTGGCATGATTCTTCACTCCAATCAGCAAAGAAACCAAAAAAAACGAATCGAAATTTCCAGTAACCTTTCTTAGCAGACGACAATGGAGGATGGTAGCAAATCAGCGTCTCTTTCGAAGCAACAGCAGCAGCAATTGGTCATGATGCAACAGCTCCAGCGCCAGAAAGATGCCATGTCCCGTTTCCCTTCCAACATCGACGTTCATCTCCGCCCACAGAACCACCCATACCTCCGCCCCCAAAATCAGATCCCTAACCCTAATTCCCAAATCCCAATCCAGAACCCTACTGCTACCTCTACCTCTATAGTTAATCTCAATAATAGCAGTAATCCTAACCCTAATCCTCAGCAATTACAGATGCAAATGCTTCAACAGCAGCAGTTGCAGCAGCAGCCACCGCCGCATCAGAAGGCCGCTTTGCAGCTAGCTTATCAGGATGCTTGGAAGGTCTGTCATCCCGATTACAAGCGACCGTTTTCGTCGATTGAGGATGCTTGCGAGAGGTAGTTGTTGTCAATTTTGTGTTTTTGTTGATTTAATTGATGCATGTATGAGGATTAGGATTAGGATTACTGCTATTGTTGATATTAATTAGACATGTAGAGGTAGAAGAAGGGTTCTGAATGGAGATTTGGGTAATTTTTAGGTTAGGGTTTTAGGAGATGAGTAGGAATAGTGTTGAAAAATGGAAAATTACCTGGGCTATATACTGAAAGATGAATTTTTTGTTCGGTGATTTAGATTTATGTGTCAAGGAAGCTCAAGTGTATATTTAGAACATGCTGTAATACATTTGCTGCCACTTGTCAATATGGGAGACATGGTGTAAATCATAATTGTGATTTGTGAGGAAAATATTTTGCTTCCATGTTGTGAGTCATGACAAGAATCTTGGCTTGTGCAGACGTTTGACTTGCTGGCTAAGCTATAATAGCTTAAGCTACTTCTTTTCTATCAAGTAAAGTGTGGAATTGTTGTCTCTATTACTGACATGTAATTTAAGAAAAGCTTGCATGAATAGGGCATTTGCTTAGGTTTAATCAATTTCTAAAGTTTTCATCCGAAGGGAGTGTGTTCTTGGTCATGTCTATGTCCATAAATATCCCAATTTTCTTTTGCACTTTTTTCTAGTTGTATCTAGTAGACCCAAAGTTTATCTTCTGATATGATTGCTGAATGGGAGGCAAGATAGTTGGGCAAGAGTGTTCCAGAACTGACTGGTGTGCTTGTAAAAGATCCTTTAGGCAATGTTCTTGAAAGAAAGATCCTTAGCTTTGTTATCCGCACATATCAATATAAGTCGAGTCATTTTGCATTCCATGTCTCCAATTACTTAGGTATGTTTAAATGCCCTAAATACATGCTGGATGTGTCTGAACTTATTGGTAGATTGTTTCTATCAGTAGTTACCTGCATATTGGCTGGTTGTCTAGTGCAAGAAGTGTTATTTCAAATTTTGGTGAATATCCACTGCATCTCGCTTTGTTTAACTGTTTTTGCTTGTCATTTTCCAATTATGTGTAGGCTGTTACCTTACCATGTTGTGGCGGACTATGAAGCAGAGGAAGATGACAAGATCCTCGACTCTGACACTACTGGCCAGATACTCTCTAGGTCTCAGCAGTGGGACCACAATATTGCTGCCAAAGTTGCAGAGTTCACTGCAACTTTTGAGAAACAAGTACTTGCATTCAATATAATCTCCCGTAAAAGAGGCCTTGGGGAGTTTAGGACAGAGGAGAAGCTGATGATGGAGCAGTTGCTTTTGCAAGATGAGAAAAGGGCAATTTATGAATTGAGAGCTGAAATTGACTCAAGGGCAAAAGCTAGTCATGAAGCGAATATGCGAATGGCTGCCATGGCTCATGTGGAACAAGCCCGTGCTGAGTCACAGGCTCATGCGGAGATGATGGCACGTGCCCCAATACGAGCAAGTGCACTCGGTTCTCGAGCTAGTAGCATGTCAATTGGACATGATATGAGTGAGCAAGAACAGGACGTGCAGCATGATGAGATTATGAATGGATGGGGTGCCAATGCGCAGAAGGATGATAAGGAGCCTTCTGAGGATTTTCTGAATGATGATGAGACTGAAAATGGAGATGCTGGCATGCAGAGCGATTGGCAAGGAGGAGGTGAGTTTGATTTAAATGCAAGATAAGTTGTTAGTCTCTCGAGATTGTTTTCTCATGTTAGGACTTCAGGCAAAGTCTTTGTGTAGTTTGCATGACTAATCAGAAACAATATACTTCATTTAATACAATGGTGGTATTATTGACTAGGATCATTTGCTTTCTCCCCTCCGGAATATGATTTATCAGCGAAATAATTACACATACAGCCCTTTCCTGAGTGATACATCTGCGATTTTCAAAAGTTGTTATTGGACTGTTTAGCATTGAGTGAGGAAGGAATCATGTATATTAGTTACCTCGCCGATGGTGGTCTCTGAAGAATATATAAGTTCTGTTCTGTGCATCCTCCTGTTAACCGGTGTCTAAAAAATGACCAGCCGAATTCTATCATTTACTCTAATCATCACAGACTCATAGTAGTGTATTCAAATCTGTAGCGTTACTGTGATGATAGTTCTGTGCACAGCTAATGCATCAATGTCTTTACTCTATCACCAGCTTTGATGCGTACAGTTTCATCTCTGTGGCACTAGCTCTCAGAGTGAGCTAACTTCTTGTTTCTGCTTTTTAGCCCCTCCAGTATTTTTCTGTTTTTATCTTCCTGACCTGCTTTCCCATTCATTTTAATGGTGCTAAAGTACGATAGGTATGTGCAAATCTCAGAGTGTTTTGTTAAGGAGGATTTTGATTTATGATCAACTTGAGGACTATCTTGATAGTTGAATCCGTAGAAGTAGAGGATGATCAAACATGAAATTGACTGTCCATGAAAAAATCAAAATGTAAATATATTACTTCTTTTGTATCCTCATCATGAAAATTAAATGTCTCGGTTTCACCTCAAGTGGTGACATGCAAAAATGAACAGAAGAATTTCAGCTATGCATCTCAGTAATATTTGGGTCACCATCTCTATTTATAACGTCAAGATTCTACACATAAAAATTTATGAGATGAATGAATATTAATAAAGAAAAATGAAACAAACGTGAAGTAGACAGAAGGAAATATACATTATACAAAGAGAAGAGAGTGCTATATAACCGGATTCCTGTGTGAATTGGCCAATAGTACTATACCCAGGATCAATGTCTTCCTCTGGCTAGTTATCTGGAATAGACTACCTACTGCCTCCTCCCATTCTTGAGTTTTCTTCACCTTTGTTGGTTGATTTGGAAAATGTGGAACATGGAAGTCTGTAATCACGAGGAAAATCAATATGTTCATGTTCAAGAGACATCTTGGACAACTTGAGTGTCCGAGAATATCATTTATTCCAGTTAGAATCCACCACCACAGCACAAAATGTGCCTAAATATAGATTGTTTTGTCCAACTTACTAATCTCCTCGGGATCTAGGCAGGAGCAACACCAATAGGGAGAACAACCATAACAGTTGAGCTTTATGCCCTCAGAACTGTGGAATGTTGTTTGCAAAAATGAGTATTATCTCTAAGCTCCTAATACAAACTGACTCGATGCATATTTGCTCATATTTTCACAGGGAGAAAGTAGCACAATGACATAAGCAACATCTGGTGCAAGTGGCATAATGACAGGAGCAACATCCGGTGCAAGACAACTTTTATATGGCACAACAATCTGAAGATTTGCAAGTAACTTTTATCCGCTGGGAACACATGCAATATCATATTACTTGGCCAAATTTGCTAGGTCCCCAACTTTTGTGAGGAATAATGTAGCTTCCTTCCAGTATAATTTAGGCGTAGTTGTCAAAGTTTGTAGCTTTTGCCCACCTTGGATAGCAAGTAATCTGCTTAGATCGAACTCGGTGCCTCGCCAGGTTGTGGCAACTGGAAACCAACGAGGCTGGTGATTCATGTCATGTAACTGTTTAATGCTTATCCTAATGCTAATATAGCTAACCATACAAATAAAATGGGATTAATGAAATTTACAACTTTTAAGAAATCAAGAGAGTGACGGACAATCATTACATTCATATCTAATAAGATTTAAGCTGTAATCAGAGCATCGATGATAAAGATATACATAAAATTATATAAAATATTCAATGATAAAACTTTATTCACATTAATTAACACACTATACATATACATAACAATATCAATTCATATCTCAAATTTCTCACTTACACACCGTAGACGAGCAAAATTCGTCTACTCTAAAATAACATTAAAAATTATATATTATAATATGATTTTTTAGTATTTCGGGATTTTACAAAATTAAACCCAAAATAAAATTGCTAGATCATTTCTTATAATATGTAGAATTAAAGAATTAAATGAAATCATGTTGTATGAGTCAACGTGGAAGAAATCGCGTAAATTAGACTTCGTACGATGAAATTAGACTTCGCACGATCAAATTGGACTGGTATGACGAAATTGGGCCAGGAGTATTGAACCGGACCACGGGCCGCCTACTCTCATGCTTCTAGAAGCTCTTCTCCCCACTTATAAATAGAGGTCTTCCCTTCTTCATTTAACACACAATCACAAGCATCAAAGAAGCACAAGCACTCCAGAGCAAGAGCAAGAATCGTCTTCTTCGAGCATCGCCGCCTTCGCCTTCGAGCATCGCCGCCTTCGCCTTCAAGCATCGCCGCCTTCTCGATAGCTGTCGTATGCTGCAAGAACATCGTCTTCTTCGAGAACCCGCCATCTTCCTGTGAAGTGCCGCCATCTGCCTCCCGGGATCCGCCTCGAAGTCCGATCAAATCGTCAAGCAGTTCGTCTAGAGATCAAGAAGTAGTCACCGTTTGATCCAGGAAGAAGCATCTGCGCACTTGGAGAAACGTTTTCTAGACGATCAATCAACACGAGCAAGATTAAAGCCAAGTCTACGACGATCGAGAAGCACTCTTCGAAGAGTTCATCAAATCTCCAAGAAGATCGTCATTGCTCGCCTTAAATATCTACAAGTTCGTCAGTTTGATCCGAGATCAAGCCAAAAAGCCCTCGCATCGACGTTCGTTCTAATTTTAAGACAAGTACTAAACCGAAGAATTTGAAGATCCAAGTTCATCGTCTTAGGAAACTAGAATCAGAGGATTAGACTAGAGAATTGGGCCCGCTTTAAATCAAGATCAATAAATTATCATTTGTGCAATTTTACTTGCTACAAATTTTTGGCACGCCCAGTGGGACATCTCTACCTCTCATCTCTAGTGAAGAACCATGCCTCCTAGGAAGACAATTAACTCTTCTCAAACTTCGGATGAAGCACAATCTAGAGGTGTTGAGACCCGCAAACCAACAGGGCTTTCGAAGCTCAAGACCCAACTGTCGTTGAAAGGGATGGACAAGAAGCATATGATGATGAAGAACTCCCTCCTAAGACAAACGAAGCTCCTCCACAGTTCACGACATGAAGAAGTCATTCGCTTGATCAAGTGGTGTTAGCTTTGGCAAAATCCATGGATTATCTCATGAAGCGTACCGAGGAACAAGA
>JAYMSP010005465.1:0-13612 GCA_036897095.1 Plantago elongata | reverse complement strand
AAGCTATCATTCAAAAATTTCAAAGTATGGCGAATCGTCGGGGTCAATTATAGAGTAGATTTTATATTTTATGTGTAATAAATATTTTTTATTATAAATTATAAATCTCGCTACTCCTGACCAAATTTTCTGCGTCCGTCCCTGCCCATCGGTGGTGTCGTTCATGATGATAATTAAAGGGAATTGGGCCCATGGACTGTTGATACAAGATAATTTAACAATCAATGAGTATGAAATTTATAGTTTGGTTAAAGGGTTGAGTTTAGCTTGTGGAAATCGATTCCAGTATGATTTTTGGTTGGGTAACTGGTGTAGATTCGTCGTTGCCGGACATGTTTGACAGAGTGAAGCTATGTCTTGAGTTGATGCACAACCATTTTTGGGAGTTATAACTTGAAGGGTGAGAAGATGCTCGAAAATCTCCCCCTACTTCTGTAATGTCCATTTTGATGACATGTAATGACTACTAGCCGAATAAATTTATTTTCTCACCAAAACAAATATTAAACATACCTATGTACATATCATCAATCGTTTCTCCACGTCTTCTTATACATACGATTTGTACTTGGAATACATATTCGTGTACCACTAAACATAGTTAGAAAAATCATATAAAATAAGGTATTAAATTTCACACCATATATTTAAGAGTATACATTTTTTTATACATGTATTCTAACAAGGGCCAGGAACATTGTTTAGGTCTAGGCATATATCTCACTATAATGATATTTCGTTTATTTAACTTTTGAATGGGTCAGGTTCTATCAAACTTGAATTCAACCCCGTTCGAAATAACGATGGTCAATTCAAAGGGTCGTATGATAGAAACACTCTTGGCGAGGGAAGCACTACCCGATCTTCTCTCTACTTTTTTTAATCTACAACGGAGGGGGTGTGCGTGCCCGGGGGGGGGGGGGGGGGGGGGGGGGGGGGGGGGGGGGGTGTTGTATATTAACAACAACGACATGTAAAATTATATTTGTAAAACAATAATTTGTGTCTTTTGTGGGGTTGCACATACCAAGTGTGTGGAGGGGTTGGTAAAACAACATGTGAAATTATGTTTGTAAAATAATAATTATTTTGTGTGTATGGTCGGGTGGACGCATACCCACCATGAAGTTGTTTGGAACAACCTTTACGCTTTTCATGACCTTTTGTGAAGATTCAATCTGAACTATTGTATATTTTTGTTTTAGAAACATGTACTAAACCTAATTAGACTTTATACTATAATTCAAAATTCGTTATAACTTAAAATTAGAATTTCTTTACTTATATTTGAGTAAACCATTTCATGACATCGTTACGGGTTTGTACAAGTATTTGAATTGAATGATGAATAAGCATTAGGCTTATTTGGGATCCTGAAATTTTGCTCGATCCTAAAATTTCAATCCCGAAGAATTCTGACTTTATTTGAGACAGGATTGGGATGTGAAATAATTGTCCCGATCCCGAATTTCCATTCGTAAAATTCTAAAGTCCTAAATTTTTTATTCGATGCCCACCCCTATTAACAAGTAGCTACGCAAAGGCTAGGTACTGTTAGAAACTTATTAATTTAGAAAACTGAGAGGTGTGTTATCACAATAACACGTATGTTATGTGTATGAGTTATGCTGTTTCACACATTCTAAGTGTTCCTAATTTAGGTGCAAAATAGTTCCGTTTGAAATGTACTCGCAACAATGTCGCACTGGTTTATATGTATTATTTGGATAACACGGTGATCACAATGATCCTAGGAAAACAGATATGAGATTATATCCTCTCTTTGTTCAGAACCGTAGCAATAATATAAATCAGAAAATTTTGACCAATCTCAATTTTACAATGATTGTGCCAAAATTACCAAATAAACAAGTTAAAAATGCGTAACTTTTGTCATACCCGTTAAAAAGAGTGCGTGTGTGTATGAAATGGCACAAATATATAACTTTTGCACTTCAAGATAGAATCACACAATTTTGCCGATACAAGACTTTTTCATCGGCTTAAAGGAGTCTTGTCAGGTTTGTTGACTACTAAAATAGATGAGTTTTATGCATGTGCCCGGTTACCTTATTGTCCAACTCTATCATCTTGAATTCAACCGGTTGATTCCCAGGGGTGTTGGAGGTGGGTACGGATCTTCTATCCCATTTCTCATATTTTAATTATTATTTTATTCTTATAAAAGTACATATAAAATAATTATAATTAAATAAAAGAAAGAATAATTATATTCATGAATTCTCTTTACACACCACAAGAAAATGCAACACTAATAAATAATAATTATGAAATCTCGGAAGATTGCTATTCAATTGAAATATGATTCATTGGTATATGAACCCATGTGTCAATGGTAAGTATTATATACTGTTACAATTTTAAGAAAATTTCATAATCTATTTATTTAGTAGCACGGAGCTTAGAAAGTAACTAAAAAAAATGAACATTAAAATTGATAAACATACATCTGAAGTGAATCAGATAAAGTACAATATATTCGGTTCGCCGTCTAATAATTCGTCAAAAGATAAATAATACGAATGAAGAAGATAAGTGTTGGCGTTAAGTAAAATAATGTAGATGAAAAAAATGAGTAAATATTTCATAATCATAATTAAATAGAGTTGAGAGATAGGTTAGTTGATGCCTCTTTTTATCATGGTTAATTCGTGTGTAGTTAAATTTTAATTAGAATGATATATATAATATTTTAGAGAATGAGACACTAATTGATATATGAAAAGTGAGATAGAAGGTTCGGATCAAAATCGATTTGAAGTTACATATTCTTGACTCGACCCCCTTTTTGTGGTTCCTTTGCCATTTTAACGTTTGTTTGATGTGATCCTTTCTTTGATGTCATAGTAAGCAAGCATTAACGCGCCACAAGAAACACTGACGAGTTGCAATGTAGCTAGTCTCAGATGGGAAGAGAAGAGGTGTGTTGATGACATTGAGTCTCCTGGATACAATTGGGTGGATGAAAGCTTTGTCTTTCAACACTAACATGCACAAATATGGGTAATTCCGACTTTTTATTTCTTCACTTATCAAAATATATAATTTCAAGTCTTAATTTAACCCCAACAATACAAATTCATCAATAAAAAATTACAATTTCTTCTCCAATTAAATTCTAATCCATAATTCAGCATCAATAAAATTAATTCATCATTAGAAAACAAAATTAATTTGTCTTTTACATATTCTTCAATAAATTAAGACTGAGGAATATTTCGCAACAATCCTAATACTAATTCAATTAAATAAAAATTTATTCGTTAACAAATACCACGATTTTATTAATTCATACTTTTTTAATTTTTATTTACAATGTGAATCTACTGTAAATTTCATACTTTATATACATCGGATGGATATATATTAAATATCCCCCCTTGGATGAATCAGTTCCGACAAAACTGATGATTAATTAATTCGCTCAGAATTTACCAACAATATTATCGCATGCATATCGTGACTAATTTCCCATAGTGCTTTTCTTGTCTGGAGTGCGCTTAAGATAAATAAAATCAGACAGACAGACTTAATGGTCTTACAAGATAATGCAGATTATATACACCAACTTTTATTTTCAACATACCAAGGGAATGCAGAAATTTGTCACCATACAGATTAAGTTGATCATTTTTCTGGCAGAATATTGTAGCTGTATGAGAGGGCCAATATGATGGAATTCCATCAAATTTAAAATTCTGAACTTTTAAGAAAATGTGAAATTTAATCATTAAAGAAGCAAGCGGTGGAGGACTGGTCAGGCCCGCGTTGTAGCTCCCCTTTGACTAAGACTGTTCTCAAAGTGTGATCAGCTGTCTAAAATACACAGGAATGGCACGAACATATGCTACAGGCCAAGTTTTTGGTACGCAAGATTTACCAACTTTTGAGAGGATGCCCGGAGAAGATTGAATGGAGATCTGGTTATTCGCAACAAAGCTAGGCCAAAGGCAATCTTTATTGTTTGGTTAGCCCTTCATCGCCGTCTTGCAACAAAGGATCGCTTGACTTTTTTTGGTATAGCTACGGATAGGGCATGTGCCTTCGGTGGAGCTACGGAGAACATTGACCATTTGTTCTTCCAACGCCGGTGACATATGAGATTGTGCGAAATGGTTTGCGATGGATGCAGACCCCTCATCCCTGGCTCGGAAGCTGGCAACAGTTTGTGACATGGCTTTGGTCCCGGGTCCGTGGTAAGGGTCGCAAGGAAGCCGTGTTCCGTGCATGGTGTGTGAAAATCGTGTATCATCTTTGAATTGCTCGAAATGAGAAGATATTCCAGAGTCGGAACTGTGACGTGCATGCCACCATCTGATCGATCTTGCAAGTTTTACGGCTCCGCTGCAACTCTGGGAAAGTAGTTGATTTGGTCCTTAGATTCTCGTTAGTTTAGCTTGTCCGTTTTTGTTTTTATTTCGTAGTGCCAGGTTTTGGGCATGGATTTTTATCAACCCCTAAATATACGTACACTATTTTTCGAGTTATAAGACATGTTCTATTTTTTCAAAAAATGAAATTTAATCATTAATATTAATACTTTAATGGGAGTTATAAGGTGGTCGGGTGATTAGGACTTGGGGTTGTATGTAGGAGGTGCAAAGTTCGACGAACCTCGACAACGTTAGCGTTATAAGGTGGTAGAGCGTGGAGTAATAAGGTGATTCTGGTTAAGGTCCTTGTAATATAATTAGCTTATTAAAAAGTAATAATTCAACACTATCTTGTATTCGTAATCAAAAACCTCTTTGGTATAGAAATTGAATATGGGTCTAAGATTATCTTCGTGAAAATTTGAATTCAGGTTAGACAGTCATTTATATTATAATACTCCATTCTCCAATACTCTTATGCCCTCTTGGTCGATTTCAACATCTTTGGAATATAAATTGGCACTCTAAGACAATTTCAACCTTTTATGGTAGAAAGTTAATATGAGGCGAATATTATATTCGAACCCAGATTGAACGTGAGCCAGAAGGCTCTGATATTATAATATAATTTGATCTGATCTAAAAATTCGATCATTGTATAGAAGTTTGGAATTTAGTCATTTATAATATAAAAAATACTTCAATGCAATCAATTTGGGTATGTAACATTCTAATTAGTTCAAATGAAGAGGTTTAATTGCTATAACTTCATATTAAGTGATAGCCCCAAATAAATGAATAATTGATTATCCGTTGCGGTTTCTTTTTCTATTGTTGAGGACAGTGTTGACTCAATATCGTAGTCAACATTGTCTACTGTTCCAGCGTTTAAGTACCAATCCCGGTCCAACTGTTCTAACAAGAGGCATCAGAGCCAGCCACCTAATTTCTGGTATCTGGATTTCGTACTGCTACAATGGACGTCTACTCAAGTGTCAACAAACCACCTGTGCTTGATGGGTCAAACTACACTTTGTGGAAAATCAAGATGAGGACGTATATCAAAGCTCTTGAAGTCCGTGCTTGGAGATCGGTTGTGGAAGGCTATGTATGGCCTACTGAAGGACCATATGAGGATGGTGATATTGTGTGAATTATTGAAGAACGATTCAATCCAGGTCAGTAGCTCTTAAGTGATTTAGGTAACTCTTAATATAAAGAAAAGTTAAACCCCGTTCTGAACTGGTCAATGCACCTGTTTTTGTCAAAGAAAAGAGTAAGAAAACCTTTGTGTGTCAATATTGTCATAAATCTAGTCATAACAAACCCTACTGATTTGCCCACCTAAGAGATCTGAAAAAGGGTAAGATAGAAAGTTCCAGTACTATGCAATACTCTTATGAGACTATTTCTGAGGAAGTAACTCAAACTGAATCTGCTGAACCAAGTGACAAACCCAGTGTTGACACCAATGTTGCGTCAAGATTCAAATCAACAATTCCTAGAATTGACAATACCAAGGTTAATGTTGCGTCAACATCTAAGTCAACATGGGAAAGAATTGAAAAGGGTTGTCCTAATTCCTCTCCTTCTGCTCCTGTTCCTTTAGGGCAGTGGTCGTATTACTCAGAACAATCCTAAAGATAAGCATAAGAGAGTCTGGGCTCCTAGGGAAAAGATTGTTTGCAATGTTTCTTTTTATGTTGCTACATCTCCTAACAATGCAGGAAAATGGTACTTTGATAGTGGATGCTCAGGTCACATGACTGTCAATCCCAAGCATCCAACAAACTATGCTTCTCAAAAGGGTGGATTAGTGACTAATAGTAGAGGCTACAAAAGCAGAATTCTTGAAAAATGAACTCTCTTCATTGAAGGATATCCTAATCTGAAGAATGTTTTGCTAGTTGAAGGCTTAACAACTAACCTTGTGAGCATAAGCCATTTGTGTGATGATAACTTAGAAGTTAAATTCGATAAAGTCTGTTGTCTAGTTTGCACTTGTACAAATCAGAAGGTTTTTATGACAGGTACAAGGCCCAGTGACAACTGCTATGTGATGATAACTTAGAAGTTAAATTCGATAAAGTCTGTTGTCTAGTTTGCACTTGTACAAATCAGAAGGTTTTTATGACAGGTACAAGGCCCAGTGACAACTGCTATGTGATGACTGCCTCTCAAAACTACAACCTTGCAACAAACAATGATGCTGAGATCTGGCACAAGAAGCTTGGACATGTGAATTACAGGAATTTGGTGAAACTCATCAGAATTGGAGCTGTCACAGGAGTGCCCAAACTCACAAACACTGAAAACATGTTTGTGGAGACTGTCTAAGTGGTAAGCAAACTAGAGTTGTGCATCCATCTCTTCAAACTGAAGATCAACAAAGAGTTACATTTAATTGCTTTGAACTCTTGCATATGGATCTCATGGGTCTAATTGAAGTTGAAAGTCTTGGAGGTAAATGATACATCTTTGTCATTGTTGATGATTTTCTAGATTTACTTGGGTAAACTTTATAAAAGAAAATTCTGAAACTTTTGGTTCTTATAAGAAATTCCATGCTAGCTTTAGTACTCTCTACTCTACTGTGGTTCAAAGAACTAGGTCTGATCATGGTAAGAAATTTGAGAATCAATCATTTGTCAAATTCTATGAATTGAAAGGTATCTCTCATGAATTCTCTACACCTAAAATCCTCAACAAAATGGTGTAGCTGAAAGAAAGAATAAAACCTTACAAGAAATTGTTAGAGTAATGTTAAGTTCAATGAATTTGTTAAAAGCTGAAACTATCAATACTAATTGTCACATAATCAATAGAGTCTATCTTAGACCAGTACTGGAACTACTCCTTATGAGATCTTAAAGGAAAGAAACCTAATTTAAAATACTTTCATAAAGGTATCTTTGTTGGATGTTCTCTCAATAGCGATGCTTTTAGAGTCTATAATCCAAGGACACAAACCATTCAAGAATTTGTTAATGTTACTTTTGATGATGCTAAGCCATTTGCACAGAAAAACAAAGAAATAGGTATAGTGCAGGAAACAGGTACTACTTCTGAAACCAAAACAGGAAGCTGGACCTGAGTCCACTGCTACAGTTCAAGGAGACAGTGTCAATGTTAACACCAATGTTAACTCAACATCGAGTTCAACATTGCAGGCTGAAAACACAATTGATGAAACTGTTCTTGAAGAAGAATCTAAAACACTGCCAGATGATTCTGAAACTGCTCCTGACCCTAGACCTAAACCGCAGACAAATTCTCTGGACAATGTAAGGAGAGATCCCACACCTTGGATTTGAAGAGATCATCTCAACACTCAAGTGATTGGAACCTCAAGTGGAAGGACTCTAAGAGGTAATACTAGAAAGAACTATAGGAAAATTGTCAGGTATACTACACTCTGTCAATCAGTATCTTCTTGATTTGTCTCTCTTACTGAACCAAATAGGAAGCCTAGATGATTATAGGATTGAAGCCATTCAAAATGAACTTCACCAATTCAAAACTAATGAAGTTTGGACCTTAATTACCAAAATCCTTGGTACCAATGTCATAGGTACTAAGTGGATTTTTAAAAATAAAAGTGATGAAAGTGGTGTTGTTGTCAAGAATAAGGCTAGATTAGTTGCTCAAGGCTATACTCAAGTTGAAGGTGTAGATTTTGATGAAACATTTGCTTCTGTTGCTAAACTTGAATCCATTAGACTCCTTTTAGCTATTGCTTGTTGTTAAAAAATCAAACCTCAACAAATGGATGTTAAAGGTGCTTTTTTAAATTGTTACATTGATAAGGAAGTTTATGTTGTGCAACCTAAAGGTTTTGATGATCCCAAACATCCTGATCATGTTTTCAAACTAAGAAAAGATTTGTATGGTCTTAGACAAGCCCCCCATGCTTGGTATGTTAGACTAACTGAATTCTTGGTTGATTTCGGTTTCAAGAAGGGATATGGTGATCAAACTTTGTTCATCCCAAGAAAAGGTAAAGATATTTGCATTGCTTAAATTTACGTAGATGATATAGTTTTTGGTTCAACTAACACTACCATGGTACATCGGTTTGTTCAAGCTATGACAATTACATTTGAAATGAGTATGATTGGAGAACTTGGTTTCTTCCTTGGGCTGCAAATTCATCAAAAAACAGGAACGTATGTTTCTATTCAGGAGAAATATGCTAAGAATCTGATCAAAAGTTTGGATTAGACAGTGAAAAACTCTGCAATATTCCTATGGCCACTGCTCTCAAACTCAGCAAGATCAATGTTGGGGAAGATGTTGACCCAACATTGTACAGATCAATGATTAGAAGCCTTTTATACCTCTTTGCCACCAGACCAGATATCATGTTCTCAATTTGTGTTTGTGCCAGGTATCAATCCAACCCTAAAATCCCTCACCTGACTGCTGTAAAGAGAATGCTCAGGTATGTGTCAGGAACTGTTAATTTGGGATTATAGTTTGCATGTGATTCAAACATTAACCTAGTGGGATTGAGTGATTCTGATTGGGCTGGTGATCTTGATGATAGGAAATCTACTAGTGTAGGTTTCTTTTATCTTGGTCCTAATCTTGTGTCTTGGAATAGCAAGAAACATAATTGTGTGTCACTCTCTACTTCTGAATCTGCATATGTAGCAGTTGGGAGTTGTGTGTCTCAACTCATTTGGTTGAAAAACATGCTGCTTGATTATGGTCTTGAAAGTGATACCCTCTTGATGTTCTGTGATAACCTTAGTTCCATTCACATTTCTAAGAACCCTGTTCAACATTCATGTACGAAACACGTAGAGCATCATTTTCTAAGGAACATGGTCAGTAAGCAAGTCATTGACATAGAGTATATAGAAACCACAAACCAGCTAGCAGATATCTTTACCAAACCACTAGATAAAGAGAGATTCTTCAGTCTAAGGAGGTTTCTTGGTATGTGCACTCTAATTTGCATTGTTAGCTGCATTGTTGACTTAACATTATGGTGAACAATGGCAGTATGTCTTTTAGTGATGTCGTTTTTAATTTACTTTATGTGTTGTGCTCTTTGTGCTCTTGTACTGTCTGTGTTTGTTCTCAGTTTGGAAGCTCAGGGTGGTGATGCTTAGGGTCTGAAAGATTACTTAAAACCAAGGTTGAAGGGAATTGTGTTTCTTGGGTGTTTGATTTATGAAAAAACCATTGATGATGTTTTATTGATTTTTTACTCCTCTGCCTTGACTTGCATTTGATGAATGCCCCCTTTTCTGCTTATGGTTGTGGTTGTGCACTGGAACTACTAGATACAGTTTACTTGTATATTGGGGTCTATGGGGTTCAAACTACCCTCATTCAGTGTGATTGTCTTCTTGAGGTAGTTTATTATAAAGGTGAGACTGATAATGTGCATGCATTGGGATACTGGGGTGTATGGAGTTTCGGCTGCCTGCATTCAGTCCTATGTGCACACTTGTTTTACTGAAAGAGTTTGTGATACTATTGGGGTGTATGGGGCTCCGGTTGCCTGCATTCAATGTGAGTCCCACTCACTATGCAAAAAAAAAAAAAAAAAGGAAAAAGACCATATACTATTGTTTCAGTTTTTTTATCTTTTTTTGGGGCAATGTTAGGTGTGTTTCATGTTGTATTTTATCCAAATCTATCTTGCCTCTAGCATCAATGATTTTAATTGGATCGACATTCTTTAAGGCTTAGTAACTGGCTGACTTACAATAAGAGTGATCTGATTTTCCGATGTTGTCATCGTTGTTGAGTCAACATGCTGGTCAACATTGGTTGTACTTGTTGCATATTTTTTTGCATATATATGAAAATATTTGTGTTTTTTTCTCTCTATGTGACTTTTACATGATTTTGGTTTGGGTTTGAGGGTGAGTCAGTATCCTTCTGCATGAGAATGTGCTTTCTTGTTACTGTGTATCATGTCACATCTTTAGATTGAGATAAATTTGAACTCCCTAGGATTTGTCCTTTTATCTCATTATATTGACTTGACATATTTTTAATTCACTAACAAATTTTAATCCCGAATTAACAGTTGTGTACAGATTGATCCATACTTTGATACATATTTACAGGAATTTTTTTGAAGCAAATCCCATCCCAAATCATGCTTGATGGTTACTTGGAAAATAAATCCACTAACCCCACTTGTTGCCACATGTTCACTACCTACTGCCCCACTAAAGCTGAATCTCCATATTTTTCACTACCTATTTCTACCATCATCCCACAAAAACGTTTCATCTACTTCACACTTCTTTCATCCAGTGTTCTCCCGCCCAAACTCCTGTTAACATCTTCTCTCAACATCCTCAATATATCATGTCTAACCCACCAAATCAGACCGAATTGGTCATAAAAATCTCCAAATCGACATATCCTCGACCTATTCGTGCAGAGCCTCCGAAATTTGAGGTGTTGCATCTGAATAAGAAACCAAAACCCCTTCACCAGTTCACTCAAAACCTCCGTCACGCGTTCCAACATCACCAAATCAGTCTAAAATCATTGAGGCAGACTCTTCCCCATCTCATCCGTCTCGAGTTGTTGTTGAAACCCTTGTCAATCTAGGGTCTAATCTCATGGATGATGATATAAGTCCGATTGGTACTAAGGAGAAGTCTCCGGACACTGTTGACTCCCCAAAGAATTTTCTCCTCCGGCGTCGAATGAAGTGCAGGATGAAATTCCCCCTACTGATTTTGGGGAAACTCAAAAAGGTGAAGAATCTCTGGGAGATGAAACTGAAAATGGTGAAGAAAATTTGGAAGTTCAAACTGAACAAAGGGAGAATATGTGATCAAGGGAAGTGACTCTAAGAAAACTGTCACATATCCCATGGATGTTGATGATGATGGTGACTCAAAATCTCAAGCTGCTCCAGAAAACCCTAATGATGAAGACAAATCTGATGACACTGAGTAGTATATGGGTGATGAGTCAGCTGAGGATACTGAGGACGATTCTATGGATGAAGAGGAAGTTGATCCTCCAATTTATGATGAAGCTCCTAATGTTGATGATGCTCCTGCACAAAATGGTCAAGTTGCAGTTGAATCTGACTAGGAAGATGAGGCCCTGAATTTCTATTTCTATGCTCAGGTAAACTCTTACAAATATGTTACTCTTGGTGATAGAAAGGTAGATATTGAGAGAGTAAAGATGAAGAGTCCCTTGAGGCTTATGATCTGATTGATTTTTTTGAAGAAAATGAAACTATATTATGATGTGACTCAATATAAACCTTTTGTGTCTGATGTTGTGAGGGAATTCTATGCCCATTTGTCTGATAATTTTTGATAAGGTTGGAGGTGGGAAACATCATTGTGTCTATATGAGAGGAGATGTGTTTATCTATGATATCTGTCTTGGCAAGAATTTGTCTGTACAACTTGTTACCCACATCCAACAATAACAAGCTGAGCAGGAAAGCTGGAATGCTACTGTATAGGATTAAGATGGGTCACATGTGAATCTGGGAGAAAGATAGTTCAACATCTTGAGAAATTCAAGAACATGGGTTCTAAGTGTCATCTCATTCTTCCTGCTATAATCTTTGCTATACTGAAGTTGCAGGATTTGGTCATTCGTGATGAGGAGGTCTATCACAACAACTTTAAAGAGATTTCTGTGAATAGGCAACTATTGGAGACTTCTAACAGGTTTTGTGATCTCCCTTGGGTTGATCCTAATGTGCCTGCTGCGAGGGACATTCCAAATGAACCTGCTGCTGATGTTCCCCCTGGAGTGCTTGAGTCCTCAAATGCTAGAGCTGTTGTTGATCAGAATGTTAATGTTGACCCCATTACTGACACTCATGTTGGGTCAATATCACTCCCCAGTATTGAATTTCTTTCTGCATGTACCTTGACTGATCATGACAAGCTCATTTTGGATCAAATCAAGATGGTGAATACTCAAAATGTCAGTCTTCAAGAGAAAATCAACAAGAATATGGAGTATAGGAGTTCTTTGGTGTCTTTTTTTTCCTCATAAAAAGGGAGAGATAAGAGCATTTAAAATTCGAACTTTTATTTCTTCCTATTCTGAAAAATGGTATGTAATATTTTAGGATTTGAATTCTGTTTTGTACTTTGTTGTGGATGCTTGTCATGTATGTTGGTCTTTGGTCAATGGGGAGCTTATGAACTACAGGGGATATGAACTGTTCTAACTTGAAATGTGTGCTTGTGATTGTTGCTTAATTCTTTCTATGGTTTTGTGATGAAAGACAAAGATTAAGGGGGAGACAAAAGATTGTGTGCTTGTGTACCTTGGAATTGAAGTTGAGATTAAAGTCCTCTATGACTCTGTACCTGTGTTCTGTGATATTTGTTGCAAGTTGGGTCATGAAAATGTTTCATGTTTGAAATCTCCTAAGGAGAAGTGTTGTATTATCTCCCCTTTGTGTCTTCTAGTAGTGATGATTCGGTTATTACTAGCCTTGTTGATATATCTGGCAATAAGGATTTGGTTGTTGATCAATCTGGTAAAGTTTCTGGTGAGAACGGTTCAACTGTAGGGAAGATGAAGCTGTTTTCCCTTTTCTTTTCGAGAACTACTTTCAACTAGATTTGAAAGTTGATGGTGACAGTAGAATCCCTGATGATGCATTCTAGAAGTCGTATGGTAAAGAGATTGAAGGGTTTCCTTTTGGCTTTGAGAACTACTTTGACCTTGAACCTGGAGATTTTAGTGTTTGCATTGATAGTGACGATCTACTACTTCAGGGTGTTGGTCAAGAATCCTTGAAAGAAGTTAAGTTTGGAGATTCATTTGGAAAGTAATTTCTCTATCCCAAACCTTTGATGGTTGATTATTCTAATGGAGTCCCAGAATTCGAGCCTCTCATTCTAAATCATAGAAGAAGAAAATCAGAAGGTTATGTTCCTTCTTTTGGAGACAAGTTGATGTGTTATGGTGCTCGCTCGGTTGTGTCTCGAGAGGATTCTTGTTCTGATCATGAAGATTGTGTCTCACCTTGCTTCTCCACCTTTGACACCTACGACTGGGTTTTATTGTTTGGTTTTGGCACTAGTTCTATGTTTGGTTCCTTTGTAAGCGAGTGGTGTGCTTGTAGTGGAGTATTTGGTTATGTGTTTTGTTTCTTTTGCTAGCTCCTTGTCTTTCCCCATGTTTGTCTTTCTATATTAGTAAAATTCAAGCTTCAGCTTCAAAAAAAAAAAAAAAAAAAAAAAAAGGGGAGA
>JAYMSP010005464.1:0-13613 GCA_036897095.1 Plantago elongata | reverse complement strand
GGGGATGATTACGAGAGGCCGTTTGGGGAGGGGGGTTCGAAGGGGGTTTTGCTGCTCCAATGGAAGCAACTAGTGGAAACGGGAGCAAGTGCGATTTCCATTTGAGTGACACTGGTGGTTCCAAGTGCCCTATTATCCGTGAAAAGCCAAAGAGCCTACTTAAACATAGAGATTAGCCGTTCGTACATGGAGGATTAATGAGGGTTTCCAAGGATGAACATGAAAAGGAGAGGGTTGATATTATGCGAACGAAAATGGAGAAGATGTCAGAGGATGCGACATCCTAAGACTCAACGTCAAGCGAATTGTAACGACCTGGGCCATTAATGGTCCAAGCTTCGACCCCTTGGACCGACGCGGTCACTCATAGGCAGCTCTCTGGGTGATATGTTGGCCCCACTGTACCAACACATGTTTTGTCTCGCATACTTTGTTCTCAATCGTGTGCGTACCTGGTGACTTTTCAGTTGGTCACCCATACAAAGATTGCTCCAGAGCAATCACACTTAACTCTGAAGTTCTTATATGTGGATTCCCGAAAAGAAAGGTGCAGCTTATTGGTATGAGTAGCGTTCTCAATCCCTTTATACTCTTTGGACTTGACTTGAAATTCCGGAGCGTTGGCAATTTATATATAATGATGATCGATTTGAACAAAAACTACAACTTGAGCCCGTTTGACCATGCCATCCTAGGCAGGCTGAAGTCTGAATTTGATGTGTGATTCATTCCATGCTTTTTATTGTGCTTTCCTTATTATTATACTGCGCATAGTGGCAGTTGTTGGAAATAGGTCCACTTCACAATCAATTTCGACTAACCACAATGGGTGGACATGGGGGAACAGTTGTTCCGCCGCACCTCATTCGGTCCTTGAGCTACCAAGTGAGGAGTTGTTTGGGGCTAGGGCCCATTATGCCCAAACCCCAAATGGCATTGTCCCCAGCCACACGTGTCCGGTCCTTATTGGACCTTTTTTTGTTTTTCTTTTATTTTTTTGAATTTTGTAATTAAAAAAAATAAAATTATACCAACGGCCATAATTTTTCGAGATCTATGAATAGGCCTTAATCTTCATATGTTTCTCCAAACCTCAAATTTTTCTTTCTCTCTTTTAAATTTAAAACACTCTTAAAATCCTTCCAAATATCACTTTGCCAACTAAAATGTTTTCTTCTTCTTCACATCAACGTGATAATGAACCATTGCCCCCGAAGATCGTAGAAAACTCGAAATCCGATTTCGAAAGGGTCCCTTTCGACGATAGTTCAACAAGTTCCAGAATGGCAATAGCATATATGAACATTGCATTGCCTCACTTCCTTCAGCCACCTCCACCATCGCCCCTGGTGAAGCACACTCGTACGTACATCAACCTAAACCGTGAAAAGTATCATGATGAAATAGTGGACGACTATTTCTCCGTGAAATGCACTTACACGCCAAAGCAATTTCACTGGAGGTTCAGAATGACGAGGCCATCTTCAATTGCGATCCAACATGCTTTAGAGCAAGACTATATACTACCGGTTGTCAATATCTTTCCAACTTGCAGAAGTGAACAACGGCGATGACGATGCTTGCATATGGTGTAGTCGATGATGCTATCGAAGAATACACAAGGTGTAGTGAACTTCTCCTTTCACTGCATTAAACAAGTTTTATGATTCGATCCTTGAGGTTTTCGATCTAACATACATGCGGAAGGACACTGAAGACGACATCAAGAAATTTATCGCAATCAATGTCGGAAGAGTTGTCCTTTGGCATGGAAAGTCCAATACCAAGGCAAGGGTAGTAAGTCGACGCTTGTACTAGAAGTTGTCGCTTCACATTACACATGCATTTGGCACTCTTTCTTTGCAGTTTCTAGTAAGTTCAGCAATCTCATTGTCATTGCACGTTCACCAGTGTTCGATGACCTTCTCAACGGAGTCGCGTTTCCAATAAACTTTGAAGTTAACGGTCATGGGTACAACATGGGGTAATATCTTACTAATGAGATTTATCCACCATGGGCGACATTTGTCAAGTCTATAAAAAATCTGGTTACTCACAAAGAGTTCAAGTTTTCTCAAAAGTAAGTGGGCGAGATGTTGGGCGGGCATTCAGTTTTCTTTAGTCAAGATTCACCATCATGTGTAACCCAACTTTGGCCCATAAGATCCCACTGCTTGCTAAGATCATGAATGCATGTATTATCGTTGAGGATGAAAGGTATAATTATCTTCGGGCCAAGACGTGCGAGAGGTATATCAAGGAATTCAACAAAGACACCTTTTTTGAAGTCGAGGAGGACATGTTTGACAGAATTCGCTTTACAAGACGCCCTTCGTAATCAACTCCATCGAAGGATATATGGCGAACATGCAAGATATGCACAACAAACTCACTCACTTCACACTGCAGAAGGATTTGATCGAGCGCATTTGGAGGGGGGCCACTTCAGTTATGTTTATTGTACTAGTTGTTTGTTTTCCTACTTCATGTTGTACTCTTTTGTATTCGTATTATGTATTGTATTACTTTTCTCGTTCAAATTAAAAAAAAAATCTTCTTTCTCTCCTAATTTTCTATAATCGTATTAATATAACTATAAACAAACAAAAAAATTACGCGAGCAGCGGTTACCGAGCAACCAACTTTCAACGACCGAAGAAGCCGTCACCACAGTGACTTTTACTAACAATTGTGCTTCAACACTCTGTGAAGTTAGATGATGATCTAGAGCTTCACTCCATTCCGCAAATAATCCGTCATGCATCCAGACTCTATAACTGATACCCACCCGAGACCTATCCAAGAAGAAAGCTGCATCAATGTTAATCTATATTGTACTCTCCATCGGAAGCTTCATGGTCGACTTCGCCCTCTCCCCGTGCCCATCCTCCACCTCTAGCTCCATCTCAACCCTCTCTTCCCTAATCATCGTCCCATCAGCTTCTCCATCCCGCCCCACCGTCCTTCCTGTCCCGATTTTCATCTTCCCCACCAAGATCTCAATTTATCATGCCTTTGCATCACAAATCTTCGTACAAAGTTCACAATTCCAACGAAGATCCTGACATATCGTCATGAATTACATGATATATATTATACCACATACCCCAAAACATTGTCATAGCTAGCTCCCACTCCTCCCGTCTCAAACTCAAATGGAGCCTCCTTACCCATTCTTCAACCGCTCCAGCCAGGAACCCCAATGCGTATGTGAAATATTGCTTATTTCCCACACATGTCTAGCAAAATGGCAATCCTTAGTTGTGCATCGCCGCTTCTTCCCCTTCGAGACACAGCGGGCAACCCGCATCTTCTACCATCCTACGTCTTCTCAATTGTTGCATAGTGGGAACCACCTCCTTGATGAGCCTTCAGATGTCTTAACCTTCCTTGGAAGCTTCGAATTCCATAAGAAATACCATTAACCAATCGAGGCCAAAGACGAGTCCCCCCCCCCCCCCCCCCCCCCCCCCCCCCCCAACTCTAATCTCCCGATGCTGACTCAAATTACGACGAGCCACATAGTACCCATCTCGCACCGTAACTATCCTAGAAGGCATTGAATTCCACACAAGTCAGTCTGGTATCAGTTCTCGACCAATGGAATATTCATAATTTCACGTGCATCCTGCTCCGAGCAATGCTCGGTAACCCAATCAACATCACATCGTTTATCTCCTCTAATAAGATCCGCCTCCATCAACTTATTTGGGACATCACTATGCGCTTAATGCAACGTTGGACTGTCTCCCGAGGTAATCATTTATCCTCCCACACCCGTATACTCCCCCCATCCCTAACCCGCCACCTCACCCCCATGCTAGAACTGGAACGGTTGTCCCGGAATGTTACTCCATGTGAAAGAGCAACCCACACTAGTTGTAGCCTCCAATATGCTTCCCCGTGGGTAGTACTTTGCCCTCATTACCCGTGATAATAACATATCCGGTTGAGTAAGAAATCTCCACACTTGCTTAGCTAACAACGTCGGGTTAAAGCCATTCAAATTCCGGAATCCCAACCCCCCACCACGCTTGCTCTCCTTCAGCGCCTCAACTTATCCTCCCCCCTACTTCCCCACCAGAACTTTGCAATCAAAGATTCTATCTCCTCCATAAAAGTCTTTGGTAATTTAAAGCAGTTCATTGCGTATGTCGATATTGCCTGAAGAACCGATTTAATTAATATCTCATTACTTGCACTTGACAGGTTCCTTGCTTCATATCCATGTACCCGTTGCCAAATAACATCTTGAATAAATGGTGTGCAATTGTTATCATTTAAGTGCAATCTCATTGATTTTAATTTGTATATACTCTTACAACTATTGTGTCTTAAATATATACTCTTACAACTATTGTGTCTTACAACTATTGTGTCTTAAATAGTAAATAAAAATAAACTTGACTACCAAATAGTGTATACAATCAAATCTGGGCCATTTTTAAAGCATTTTCATCATAAGCCCGTCGTGGGTCATTTGCAGTACTGGTGACCAGTGAAACTACCACGACTCACTAGTCTAATGAGTTAGAGGTCACTCGTAAACACCATTAGTATGTGAGTCACATGTTAAAGTCTCATAAAGGTAAAATAAAAAGTTTGAAGTCATGAGCCCCATAAATAGAAACAATTCGAAATCAATAGGCGCTTACGAACTTTTTCAAAAAGTCATAAAGCTAATAGAAAGATAAATGCCCATTCACGTTTCCAGCGCAAGGGACAAATCCAACGCAAATCCTATTGTATTAGATGACATCCAACACCGTGCTTTATGCCATATTTTCACCATGAATTTAATTCGTTCGACATCGTCTGCAACGCCTCCACGAAATAAAACATACCCCGCGCCCGAAAATGACACCCAAGAAAGGAAAGGGGCAAAGATAGAGGGTATAGGATGTCAAAATCAGCTCCTCACAAGTCATAAATCACCCAAAAAGGTACACACTCATAGGACTCTTCATAATTGAGAGATCAATTGTTAAAACCCCCAAAGTTGCTTTCACTATCATGTAGCACATGTTATGCTTTTGATGATAGCTCGTAAAACTACTTATTGTACTTGGAATCTTGGACAGAGTTATCGTAGAAGTACCTTCAATTCTTCAAGAATGTCATTCTTGGATATATACATCTCTTAACTTCATGCATGTCCTTATAAATTCAGGTTCATATCCTCTCTCTCTATCTCTCACTCTCCAGGTATGTATGTTCACCATTTAATTTACTTTTGGTCCTTTCTTGCTTTATTTTTGAAAGGCAAAGGTTACTCTGAACCAATTGGTTGGAGAGAAAGCGTTTTTGGTCCTTTCTTGCTAAAGTTACTCTTCATTTCATGATTTTCCTGCAGAATTCGCTTGATGACTAGTGTTAATTCGTTTGGGCTTATATGACCTTTTCTTATGAATCTGTATATAAAAGAAACAGGGCTTATAAATGAAATGCTCTGTTTCAAAGTTCTTGAATTTTATGCAGAGGCCTCAAAATTTTATAGTACAACTTGTGTCATGTTTGATGGCTCAGAATTGCTCAAAGTCTTTTTGAAAAAAATTATTTTACACGTGGGATCGTGTAAACTGATTTCCCTTGGTCAGATAAAGCACCAACATGGTAACCTAAACGCCAACCATACCAGTTTTACGGCTTATTTGAGTATAAACTGATTTTATAAGACTTACTCGGAGAATTTGAAAACCGGTTTTCCGGGATTAATTTTGGTGTTTTGCATTTGATTTACAGAAAGGAAAGATGGAATAGCAAATTAGCAATAATTGGATAAGGTTTTGATTACTGCAATCCCACAAATGTCCAGAATGGGGAAGAAAAGTTGCTGGTTTGCTTTTGTGACAAGATTTTTCGGAACTGAGTCGAAACCAAAATCCAAAGAGGTAAATGATTCATATAGGCTATAGCAGATTATGGCATTTTGTCTGTTATTGATGAATCATTAACGTGAACATTCTTAAAACTTTATGATATAGCTAATTAATTACTTGACATATTTTTTGGGAGTAATCTGCAGAAACCAAAGAAAAAGATATGGTTTCTGGAAATGTTCAAATTCAAACAGTATCCTGCTGCTATACAAGCTCCTGATACGACAATAAACGAGGCAACCGAGGAACAACATATGCGTGCGTTGGCTGTTGCTGTTGCAACAGCAGCAGCCGCAGAAGCCGCCATTGCGGCTGCAAATGCTGCAGCCGAACTTGTTCGGCTCACTCATGCTCCACATGAAAGGAGAAAACAGTACCTGGCCGCTGTCAAGATTCAAAGTGCTTATCGTGGACATCTCGTAAGTTCCACCAATGCAAGCTCCTGCTTGTTTCTCTGTTTAATAAGGGGAATGTTTAATTGACTGAATCTTTTAGCCACTGTGTTTTACTTTTCACTGGCTTTTCTAAGCTACTTTGCAGCGTTTACGAAAATGCATAGGAGAACTAAAACCTACACAAACATTGCCTAAGTATAGATGATGAAGTTGATTTATAAATCATATTGGTTACATTTTCAGGATATGTTCTTGGTATACTTGTGCATCTTTTCCATAGAAAGATCTGTTGATTTTTTTAATCGGCCTTTGGTGCAGGGGAGGAAAGCATTGAGTGCGATGAAAGGAATCGTGATACTTCAAGCAGTTGTCCGTGGGGAGCTAGCAAGGAAGCACATCCTTAGAAGATTAGCAGCCCTATCTTTGCTGTCAAAGCCGAAGCCACATGTGCGTAAAGAGAGAGTTCTAACACTGTTTGATTATCTCAGTCATGGTGAAATGAGACACTGTTTTGGTCCTGAGGAACGTAACAAACCCGAAGAGGCAAGGGTAAGTGAAGAAGCTGCATTCTACAATTTCATACCTTATCCTGACTTGTGGCATTTCATTTCCGTTTTACTGAATTTAGGGTAGAGAAAAATCAATTAGGAATTTTCTTAAGGAATATTATGTGATCTCTACGACATTCTGAAATTTTGTTATAATCTGATTTTCTGCAGCTCAAGTGCAGCAGTGGAAGAGGTTGGGATCTAAGTACAGTTTCAGAGGAAGGCTTGGAATCGTTTTATCAAAGAAAGCAGGAAGGGGTTGATAGAAGGGAACGGATGAAGCAATATTCGTATTCACATCGTGTAAGTACTAATTGTTCTCAATGTTGTTATGTACGGAAATATCGAAGAAACCACAAATTTCAAGATGTTATGGCTTTGAGTAATGTGAATTTGGTTAAACCTGAATTGCTATGATCATTTCTTATAACTCTTGTTATATTCTCAGGAGAGGAGGAATGAACAAAGCCTACAGGAAGCCTTAGCTTGCAAAGAGAACCGGTACAGCAGCCGATTCGATCGTTGCTATGAACTAAAACCACATCAACATGAAGAAAAAGAGAGGGGGCTGAAACCGCTGTCTCATTCAAGAACCATAGCAGTTGATCACATAAGCCGATTGGCACAATTAAATTACAAAGACGACATGCTCCAAGAACCAGGCCCACCATTCTCATTGCCTAGGCGCTCACTGTCTCATGTAAAGCAGCGATCAATTGGCGATGACGGATCTCTACCTAACTCCCCGGTTTACCCAGCCTACATGGCAGCCACAGAATCTGCCAAGGCCAAGACCAGGTCAATGAGCACGCCAAAGCAACGTCTGAGGTTATGTGATACCTACTCAGGTCACGGTTCTCCATACTCATTCAGGCTTTCAGCATGGAACTCATTTAATGGTGACATGACAAATGGTAGTAAAAGGAACAGCGTTTCTCGGCAGATGTCAGCCAATTAAAGTTATCCAGGAACCGCATAGATTTTGGTCCCAGTGCCAGTTTAGCGTTTGCGAAAATGTTGTTTTGTTTGAGTTTTAAGAGGATCACAAAGTTCACAAGGTTTCCTGTATATTTGTGCATATGACTTGTCATGTGTTTTTCATTTAACCATGATTCTTAAAGTTTGAATGTTTGATTGTCCCTCTGGTTTCATGTTCTTGAAGAAGTTTGCAAAACGACACAACGGTTATTCGTAATTTCAGAGTTCAAGGCATGTTTTCATGGTAAATTGCAGTAAGAAGAAATATACCACAATGTATCAATTCAATGTTTATTGATAGTACTTGGTACTTGCATAGATTGCAAGTATTACATTACACTGACTTATTTCCTTTGCTCTGATGGTATCAGGCAGTTAAAATTTCCTTTTGTTAAAAGCAAAGGGATATTTCTGCTCTTTATTCGGCAAGAAAAGACCCCAGTGCTTCTCGTATTCAGGGCTCTTCTGATCCTCATCGAACAAGTCAAAAATGTAAGCTTCAATCGACCAGGAAGGCCTTCTTGGTGTTCCTCCCCTCACATGCTCCATCAACTTGTTGTTATAAGTCTGAGCATTTTCTATACTAGCGCCTGTTCCTCCGGAAGTTGGCCAGCCTGTTTCTGAAACCACTATTTCAACATTCGGTGCACCTGCCTTCTCCAACGCTACATAAACCGCATCCAACATAGAATCAAACAGATTCTGGTAGTTGTACGGCCCATCTCTTAGCACCACATTGGGAGACGTGAAGAGTGCGTAATCCAATTGAATGGATTGGGGATCACTGATGTAAGCAAGGTACGGGTATACATTGACGAATAATGGAGCATTGTAACTTTTAAGTAATTCGAGTATGGAGTTGATAAATGGTCCTGTATCTTCCCTGAAGCTGCCTGCCGAGGGAGGGTAAGAGGTTCCGAGTACCCACATGCCCATGGCAGTCGTAACTTTAACTTTGTCCCCAAGCCCAGCAGCCCCAAGGGCATTATGGATATTCTCTATGGCAGGACCAACAGACGCGGCGACTTGACCATGGACGTGATTAAACAGGCTGACTTCGTTCCCAGCCGCAATGTATTTGAAATTTACACTGCCATATGCAAGGATGTGTTGATCTACCCATGTCTTTGCTGCACCTGGATCTTGGGCTATCGCGGGTAATTCTTCGTTGGGGATGCCTACAGTGACCTCAATTGCGCTGCCCTGGAGCGCCTGGAGGATTTCCGGGTTCGGGTTGAAGAGTCTTACCCGACCAATGTTGTGTTGGCTACAGAGGCCAACCATTTCTCCAGCAGGTGGCAAATCATCGCCAAGAGTTCCCAAGTTCACTCCGGTTACAGCAACTGCTGATTTTGGTTTGACTCAGAACATTAGTATAAATTTATAATATGGATCCATCCATCATATTGGAGCATATTCACTTGTTTTTGTAAAAAAAGAAAACCGATTATGATATGAATCGCAAACGAACATGATTAGCCAAGTAGCAGTTTAATTTTTTTTTTAAATTAGTGTAAAATTTCAAAAAAAATTAAAGTATTCAGGGTTTGTAGCTAGATAGTTTTTCAATAGTATATTGTCTAATTTAGTCCGAGATGAAAAGAAACTTCCCACTGTAAATTATGGGGAAACAAGAAAAATAAATAAGATATATAACCTGTAGTTTTTGTGGACATCATCAGTGATATGATAACAATGAACACCATAAGAAATTGTTGGTATGAATTGGACATGGTTATGAAATCTTCGAAACTTAAGAAATTGTTTGTAATTGATCAGCTTGTGTTCCCCATTTCGTTTTGCAACCATATTTATAGTAATTAGATCATATACTTTTATATATAATGCAATATTAAATTAATGTTTTTGATGTGCATTGTTTTTCGAACTCTTACATACAAATTATTGTATGAAAAAGTTAAAGTCGTAATAAAATGAACATTTAATTTTGCAATATAATATTTTTATAATATTTGGAGATAAACTATTAACTTTATTTTGCATAACTTAGCACTAAAATCTTTATAAAAACTTCAACTTTCAACAAAGGTTGTATGAAAATTTGATCTAATTTATTCTTGGTTGATATCATTATATTCTTCCTTCGTTATTATGTAATTTTATTATTAATTTCTTCGATAGAATTATACATGGACAATAATGAGATTAAAGTCTACGTTGGAGTTTATACTTGCATGGGTACATGTTTTCATGCTTTATTTTCTAAACATTAGTTATGTATTGTTGTATTACGATGATGTTTATAGAAAATCGTGTTATTGAACAATATAAAACATCCAAGAGGGGAAGCAAAAAAAAGACGCATCATAACAAGTAGAAATGCTAGGCTAATGTCCATCCAACCTTGATGTGAAGATGGAATTCTTTTAAAGGTTTTAGTGCCGAGTGCCCAAAAAAAAGGTTAATCTGTAAACTCAAAAAAGCCAAATGATTTATATTATAAAATAAAATTTTCTCTTTTTTTTTCTTATTATTTTGGTAATTCAAAAGAAAATAAGACATTGGCGAGAGCAATGAAGTCCAGCTTCCCAAACAACTTACAAAGTTCTACCAAAAATTGTAACCTCAAAGTATCCTAAGAGTGCAAGCTGCACTTAATGATATAATCTTGTCTTTCTTAACAAGTTTAATGGTGTAGTTTGAATGTTGTCGTACAAATTTTCAACATTTAAGACAACATTGATTTGCTGGAAAACTTGAAGTTGAAGAAATCTTGCTAATTATTCAGAGTCGACTGCAAGGATTTACATAAGGAAAGAATATTTCAAGAAGAATGCAAGAAGGAAATATATTGAAAAATACTTCAATAATGTAATTCCTTCTAGCAAAACAAATTGAAGAAAACAAGAACAAGGAAAGTTGACTTTGAAGAATTCCTTCTTCTCTTCGACTTGGAGAATGTCGAACACTATATATACAGAAGGAATCCGTCCACATCAACTTACATCTTTCATCGATTATCTCTAGAGATCTTTACTCTTTGATATGTTCTTGTAATCTGCTAGTCTTTGAGATTCATTGTTAGAATTCTCAACTAGAATAGAGCTTTACACAATATTTATTCTAGGACTAGTTTTGTGAGTTTAATCAATCGTCTGTGATTGGATTAAGCTTCATTTCTTTATACTTTATTGTTTATAGAAATTTTGCCCACAGCTCCTCTAGAATATTTTATATATTGGCTTGGTTTATTGAAGAAGAGTTGATTATCCGTTGTTATTTGTTCGTCCAGTGTTGATGATAGTGTTGACTCAACATTGTTATCAACATTTTCTATTGTTCCAACATTTAAGTACAAATTATGATCCAACAATTTTAACATCCTATATAGTAACCATTGATAGGTGAATAAATATCTCTTAACGGTTGGCCTTTCCCACCGTCTCAATTTCGTCCTTTGATGACCCTTTTGCAGCATTGATGAGTTCATTAGCGAGGCATTCATCAATGGTTTTGACAATTCTGAAAGCGCTCTCACGGGCACCAGTGGTGAGGAAATATATGGCTTGGTTTACACGTTAGAAGTGGGGAGATATCAACAGTCGAACGTCTTACAACAGCAGTTGAGCCAGTCGTGGTAGCTTCTTTTGTCATGCCCCAACATTAAAATAACAATTGTTGACAATTTTTCAAAAGACGCGACCGGTTGTGTATCGTAAGATGGACTTACGCCAACACGAAGCCTCACAAACAATACATTGCATCACAATTGCAGAAATAAAGACTTTAAAAACGATGTCTAAAAGTACAATATCGTAGCGACTCTAAACTGAAATAACAAAAGTCAGTAAAACTACAAGTCTCAAAAACTCAAAGAAATAAATGTCAGGTCTGAACAAAAGATAAAACCTAACAATAGCTAACTCGAACTCCAAGCAACAATCTAACTTTGCTCGTCCTGTTGATCGTCTGAAAAAAGGAGGGTGTAAGGGTGAGTTCCCGACAATTCCACTCGGATGAAGAAGTGTCATTTAAAGATACATATATATACATTCCATAGTATCACACATAGACAAAAACTAAATGGCATAACAAATTAATGTAACATTTCGACTTAATAGACATGATCCTACGACCACTAGTATAAGTCCGGTGGTACAGAGGCCGGCTCACATAACATATACATAATCCCAAACAAAATAGGTAACATAACATAAGGGAGTATTCCAGCCAAATAAATTTTCCGAAGGGTACATAACAATTGATAATCATATTTGAGAGCTCAAACATAACATTTATCAATGCATTTGTACAAAACGTTTACATTCATCACACACATCATAAAATACAATTTTGGGTACACACTTGATCCTTATAAAAGTCTATTTATAACTCGATATAGTATAAGTAGTTCGCAATCATAAAACAATACTACATATCGTAATAATACGAAAATAAAAGTTTGAGTGTCAAAAAATTCCCTTACCTCTGATGACTTAACTCAATTTCTCGAATTCACCAAACACGACGGATGATCCTACTCAATACCTAAATAGAAAGTTACACATAAATTACTAAATAACTGAAAATAAATTACTAAAATATAACAGTAGTCGAATTAAGCATCTCTCGAAGCTAAAAGGGATGATACTTGATCAGGTTTAAGGATTGACGGACACAAACTAATAAGAAAAAAAAATATAAATCAAACTGGTATCGACAACCAAATCAAACGAGGAGGACAAGGTTTGGTGTAGTTTTACATAGGCATGACATCATCACTATAAGTGTCACGCCCCAAAATCAATGTTTTACATAGAATTGACTTTTGGACTGTTTTATAATTGATTTATGAAACACGTCCTACAATGTTATTGTTAAGAACAGAGGAACAAAAGTGTAAATAACGAGTTTATTGGGGGGATTAGGCGTAATTCGTCCTTAAAAATATTCATTTTAACCTGATTTTATTAATATTAATTGTAAATAAAAAAATACCTAAAAACACACACAATTGCCTACATATACCAATTACCACAAGTAGAAACTGAAACAACTAGAAAAGAAGCAACTCCGATAAGTACCTGTCAAGATGCTCACTACTATACTTGTATAGATGAAGAAGGGATTAACAACATGATAGAGAAGTTTGAAGACTAAATAAAGATGATATTCAAAAAGCAATGAGCATATTAAAGTGCAAACCATACGACAAGTTCATTAGGAGCTAATGCATCATCATACTCGGTGCAAATTCAAGCATTGTTAAAAACATATAACTTTACTGATCATAGTATATACCACCAAGATAAAAACTCATAATATATAATATATCAATTCTCAAATTCAATTGCATCTTATTATATTTCTTTTAAATTTATATGTATCTTGAGTCATCACTAACAAAAGGAGGATATAACGTATATTTCATATTCAATTTCATATTTAAATTTTATATACATTTTAAGTCATCACTAACAAAAAGATATTGAGTGAAATACACGTAGCCGGTTACCTATTATAATAGAAATAGATAGATATATAGATTAGACATGTAGCAATTAATCCATCCTTGCAGCAAACTGAGTCTTCGTCGTCTTCGTCTTCGTCTTCGTCGCCTTCCATAGTCGGCAGGTAGCATATTTTCATCTGAGCTAGATTAATTATCTTAATTTCTAAACCAACTTTATCTGGTAGATGCCATCCATATTGATTGTATTGTTGCTTGTTTTCCTTTAATAATGTTCCCAGAAATTAGTCCCCAAATATCTGTACAGGTATGGACGTGTTGTTTGTATAAACTGTGTTTCTGGTATACAGCTGATCTCAGTCATGGTGAAATGACTACTAAA
>JAYMSP010005463.1:0-13613 GCA_036897095.1 Plantago elongata | reverse complement strand
TATGAGTTTTAAATAAATATGCTTGGCTTGTTCGTCACAACTCTTGACGTCTGAACCCGGGTCTTGGGGTGTTACAGGATCCTTGTTCGAGATCGAATTTTGTGGCTCGAATCTCTCAATCCGTCCTTCTCTTTGATGCACGTCTCCTTCCTCGTGCTCGACCTCTCAATGATTCCTCTGAACTGATTCAGTGTCGTTCTTGAGCCAAATAATGGCATCCTAGGTAGGGGCTTTTTCACATGCTGATCATCCGCCAGCTTTGTTAGCAGCGGGGGTGCGTTGCGATCGATTTGAGGGGCGATCTTATCCCGGAGTAGACTGACTAGGATCTCGAGTTACCTTCTTGATGTTGTTAATAACGTTGTTTGGCCATCCTCAGTTGTTTACAAGAATATGGGCTCAATCACATGCGGCGGCACCGATGGTGGGTTTGTCTGAATGTGATCCTGTTCTTCCTGAGATTTGGTGGAAGACTCTCCTTGTCCTTCTTCCATTCTATCATGCTGATTCACCGTCGGTCCTGCATTATCTCCTTCTCTATCCTTACTTTGGGTCTCCAACAACTGCTTTCTTGCTCTAGTAACCTTTGATGTTGCCATGGATTTGCATGCCGATTCCCAGAGACGGTGCCAAATGATGATGCATGAATTATTCTATGGGTATAGCCTTTGTTGGGTGTGGGACCGATAATGCTAGAAATGACAATAAGAGACACAAAGTAGTAAATGAGACGATATTTACGTGGTTCGACAATGGGTGTCTACGTCCACGGGATAATACTCGATGCTCTATCTAGTATATGATGGTTACAAGTGATGGATAACGGCTTAAGAGTGCATGTATGAGCTAGCTATCCTTACAATAAATGACCTTCTTCTTACTATTTATTGTAAGCTAAATTATACTATTCTGGTCAATGTAGCATGCTTCGAAGGTATCCTCGGCAGGCTAAGAGCTTTCCTTGCGATCCCTTATATAGCTCGGTTGAAGCCTCCTTCTTTGGCTTGGCTGAACCCTCCATCATGGATACCCTCGATTGGCCTGATGCCTTTATCGAGCACCTCGATCTTGCTTGATTGAACCCTTCCTTTGTGGGTACTCTCGATTGGTCTGCTTCCTCTTTCAAACACCTCGATCTTTCTTGGTCGAACCCTTCCTTCGTGGGTACTCTCGATTAGCATGTTGCCTCTCTCGAGCACTTCAATCTTGCTTGGTCGTACCCTTCCTACGTGGGTACTCTCGATAGGCCTGCTGCCTGTCTCGAACACCTCGATCGTTTCGTCGCTACCCTGGGGTCAAGGCGCTTAATGTTCCTAGTGCGTGAAAGCTTCTCTCTTTGAATTCTCTTTCTGGCTTGAGCTAAGATGGATTTACCTTTGAATTGGTACTCGAACCATATTTGAATCATCAAACTAGTTGAACTATACATGATTAATCACATCCTGATATGTCGTGTAACGTTGTAACGTTCAAATATGGGGAAAGGTGAGGAATATTAATTGTTTATTTTTTATTGAAGAGAATTGATTTGATGGAGGATTTCAGCTTTTACGTTTATCTATGTATGATGGGTAATTGCATCCACAACTACTAACATTTATTGATTGAGATAATAACTCCTCCATCATAAAATCTTCCATCTCCACAATTTCTCTTCTTACCTTCCAAACCCAAATTCTGAAAACTAAGTGTCTGCAACTTAAAGATGGTTGAATCGGTGGAACAATGGTGGATTGGTGCGACATGGTAACGGAAGTGGCCCTGGCACACCTTTTAAGCTTCATTGTGGTCCGCCAGTTGGTCTCGGCCAAAACCAGGTGAGTTTGTTCAAGCTTTGTGCAGATTAGCCCGTTTGTGGTTATATGTTTAGTGCTTATCAACCTAATGAACTCGATATCGATTTTGAGTAGTGTTTAGTAGTCTGTTTGTGTTTAGTTTCAGTCTGTTTCTTGTTTTGTTGCGGTTTTCAGAATGTTTTTACCTTCGATTTGTAGTAGTGATTATACATATTATTTAATAAGAGTGTAGTAAAAGTTATGTATGTGTTTAATTTCAGTCCAATTCTTGTTTCTTTGCAGTTTCAGAATGTAGCCTTTGTCTGTTTACGAAAGTTTTAGATTTTGCCAATTTCGATGTATGATTAAGTTTGATCTTTTGTACCATGTTGACTTTTAAATTAAGAAAAAGATTAGCCCTAGAGCTCTGAGTATTTCGCCCATAAACTGCGGCCAGATTTCATAAAAAACAACTGCAGTGATTGCGACCAAACTCCCAGGCATAATGCCTCCCCCCCTTCCCCTATTCCATATAGAACCCAAAAACGGGCTAGACAAGACAAACTGGAAGTTTCTCCGATGACTAAGGACCTAAATATGTTGGATGCTGAACCAAATCAACATGACGGTAAGACTAAGGATACCTATGCGTTTAAATTATATGGAGGGCCTAGACCTGAGGAAGTTGTGATTGATCAAACCAGAACTCTTGAGGAAAGCAAGAAGATTAAGATTCTGTGGGAAAGATTGATCAAACTCCTTTTGCTTTACTTCTTTTGCAAATACGTTATCTAAATACCCGTTTCAGATACTTGTTTTCTATTCTTCTTATCTCACTCAAAAATTTAGAGAATTAGAACTTTTAAGTTCTTTGGTAACTCCATTAACCCAAGACTAATTCTTAAGGTTAAAAACCTACTTTCCTGGAGTGGCTTAATGAAGATATCTACAAGTTGATCTTCAATACCAACTTTTAGAATCTCTATATTTCCTTTCTCAACATGGTCTTTGATGAAGTGGTGCCTAACATCAATATTCTTAGTTCTAGCATGGAACTTGGGATTTTGGATAATCGCAATAGCACTTGTGTTGTCACAGACAATGGGAGTTATCTGAATACTCGTTTCAGAAATCTGTATCCTTTTCTCTATACTTACTCAACTCTTTTAGAGATTTAAATTTTTTTTAATTCTTTGGCAACTCAATTAACCCAAGACTATGTCTTAAGGTTAAAAACCTACTTTTCTGGAGTGGCTTAGTGAAGATGTCTGCAAGTTGATCTTCAATACCCACTTTTAGAATCTCTTTATTGCATTTCTCAACATGGTCTCTCATGAAGTGGTGCCTAATATCAATGTGCTTAGTTCTAGCATGGAACTTGGGATTCCGGGTAATCGCAATACCACTTGTGTTGTCATAGAAAATGGGAGTTTTCTCTTCATTGAGTCCATAGTCTCTGAGTTGTTGTTGTATCTACAATATTTGAGTAGCACAATACCCAGCAACAATATATCCAGCCTCTATGGTAGAAGTAGAAATTGAGTTTTGCATCTTGCTAAACCATGAGATAAGTCTAGTGCCCAAAAACTGACAAGTTCCTGGAGTACTTTTCCTATCAAGCATTGATCCAGCATAGTCAACATCTGAGTAGCCAACCAAACTCAATCCACTTTCTTTAGGATACCACAGTCCAACTTCTACAGTATCTTTAAGATACCACATTATCTTCATATCAATGTTGTAGTGTGATTGCATAGGATTTATTTGAAATCTAGCACACACACCAATGCATATTGAATATCAGGCCTGCTTGCAGTAAGGTAGAGTAGTGAACCTATCAACTTCCTATACTTATAATCTTCAACACTCTTATCAGATTCAGTTGAAGTCATTTTGGTTCCTATGCTCATAGGTATTTTGACATTCTTTTCAGAAGGCTTCAGATTAAACTTGTTGAGCATATCATTTGCATACTTTGTTTGACTAATGAATATTCCATCATTGAGTTGCTTGAATTGCAATCCTAGGAAATAATTCAATTCTCCCATCATGCTCATCTCAAATTTGCTTTTTATAGATTAGCAAAGTCATCACAAAGTTGCTTGTCTTTAGATCCAAATATAATGTCATCAACATATACATTAACTAAAAGTAGTTTCCCTTCATGATTTAAAGTAAATAAAGTTTTATCAACTTCACCTTTCTTAAAACGAATTTCCAGAAGGTATTTGGCCAAAGTGTCATACCATGCTCTTGGAGCCTGTTTCAGTTCATATAGAGATATCTGTAACTTATAGACCATTCTATTTTCTAAGAAAATTTCAAAGCCTGGTGGTTGTTCATATAGACTTCCTCAACAAGTTCACCATTTAGAAATGCACTCTTGACATCCATTTGGTAAACTTCAAAATCATTATGAGCTGCAAATGCTAGAAATAGTCTTATTGCATCCAATCTTGCAACTGGTGCATATGACTCATCAAAGTCTAAGCCTTAAGTTTTTGAAAATCCCTTGGGAACCAACCTAGCCTTGTTTATGGTTATTTCACCAGACTCATTCATTTTGTTTCTGAAAACCCACTTAGTTCCAATCACAGATATTCCTTCTACAAATGGAACTAGTTTCCAGATCTTGTTTCTATCAAATTGATCCAACTCCTCTTGCATTACAGAGATCCAGTCTTGATCTTTTAATGCATCTTCAATAGTTTTAGGTTCAATGTTTAAGATAAAACATCCAAACAGAGAATCAACATTTTCAGCGATTGTTCTCATAGTTCTAACACCTTGATCAATGGGACCAATCACATCCTTTGAAGGATGATCTCTAATCCACTTTTTAATGGGTTTTGAACTAGTAGGGTCACTATCTATGTGATCTGAATGTGAATCACTACGATTGTGACTTGATACTTCTTCAGTATCAGTGATATTTTGTACACTAGAAGTGCGGTAAATATCAAACACTTGTTTAGTGTGAGAGATTCCCGGAACACGATATTCAGAAAGGTTATTCCCATAAAGGTCTCTACGATGAATATTCTCAGTTTCCATTTCAGAAATTCTCATAGGAAATTCTTCATAATGTCTAAGAGTCATCTGGTTGTTACTAGGCTCATCATGCTTTTCTTCGTCAGACTCATCATCTATGTTAATGACGGAGTTTCTCCTTTTTAAGGGTTCTTCTTCAGAATCCTTAATCATAAGTTCTTTGAACCTGTCTGAGAGTTCTTCATCAAGGGGTATTTTCTTGCTTCCTTCATAGAATACCACATGAACTGATTCTTCAATCTTCTTTGTTCTCTTGTTGTATACTCTGTAACTTTGTTATTCAAAGAATAACCAAGAAATACACCTTCATTTGCCTTAGGTTGAAATGTTCTCAAATATTCTTTTCCATTGTTAAGAACAAAATATCTACAACCAAATACATTCAGATGTTTGATATTAGGGGGTCTACTAACCAAAAGCTCATAAGAAGTTTTGTCATGGTGTTTGTTTATCAAGCATCTGTTCTGAGTGTAGCATGTTGTATTTACAACTTCAACCCAATAAATTTCACTTATTTTAGTCTCAGCTAGCATTGTCCTTGCAATTTCTTTAAGGGTCCAATTCTTCCTTTCAGCAACACCATTCTGTTGTGGTGTCTTTACTAAAGACAGTTGATGTTGTATACCTTTGCAGGTACAAAACTCTTTATGTACTGGTTGACAAATTCAATACCATGGCCTATTCTGATTGAAGATACCTTGGCAGCTTTTATGACTTCAAGCTTGTTCAACAAGTTTAGTATATCCACCCTAGCATAAGATTTTTGTTTCAGAAAGACAACCCAGGTAAACCTAGAGAAGTCATCTACAACAACTAGACCATACTTTTTGTCTGCATAACTAGTTACGGATGATTCAAAAAGATCCATGTGTAATAGTTGCAGTGGTCTAACACATGAATGCCTGGTTTTGGACTTGAAAGAGGTTTTGGATTGTTTCCCCAATTGACAAGCAAAGCAGCCACCGTCTTTTCTGAAAGTTGTTTTAAGTAATCCAATCACTAACTCTTTCTTGGCAAGTTTGTTCAGAGTTTTGAAATTCAAGTTACTCATTCTCTTGTGCCATAACTAGTGTTCTTCAGAGTGACCTGACTGACTGACTCACCATGAGACATTCTTCAGTTGTGGCAGATGTCCAATCAACGACATATAGACTTCCTTTCTGCCTAGCAACCAAGATTGTCTACTTTGACTCATTGTCAATCAATTTGCAGAATTTCGATTCGATCTTCACCAAATATCCCTTATTTGTAACTAGGTCATGCTTAGAAGATTATATTTCAAACCTTTAACATGTAATATATCAGAGATTGTATGGGATACCAGTTTGACGTTGTCAAATACTATAGAATGATTTAATTCTCCTCTAGCAAACCTGATGTTTGGTCCAGTATCACATACTCTATAATCGACCAAGTTTGCATTGTCTCCTGTCATGTGCTTCCCGCGTCCACTATCAAATAGCCATTAAACCTTAGTCCAAGAAGTATTCTGCACAAAAAAGAAATATGAGTTAGGTTTGTGCCTCAGAAACAGAACCACTTAGACTAAATGTTCTTCCTGTGGGAATCCATTTCTGAATGAATTTCTTAGGAGTAGGTTTTTGTCTACTTGGAACATAAGGAGGAATTTTAGAATCATCGGATCTAAGATCGATCTTCCTTCTTGGAGTGTTCCTTGGTGTTCCTCGTGGTGCCTTCAAAGACTTGTTAGGTTTATGAGTTTGCTTTTTAGCAAGCTTAGTCTTCCTAGCCAAGTTCTTTCTAGCCAAGTTCTTTCTAGCCCTGGCATTCAATTTTTCAGTGGCTTGGGATTGCTTCCACTTTTTATAATTTTTATAAGCAATTCTAGCTTTCCACCATAGTTCTTGTTCTTCCTTATATTGTTGCATGAGGACCTTCCCGATAGCACGATAGCCAATACAATTTCGAGCACCGTTGGCTTTCTGAACACGATTTTCAGCAGTAGTACAGTGGAAAATACACCAAGTCCAATGATACTTCCCTTCCTAGTAATACAACATTGTGGATGTTCACAAGTCAGAGGATCATGTTTCTTTTCGAAAACCTTTTCCACATGTTTCTTTGGGACTTGTTGTTCCTTCAAAGGTTTGGTCGCAACAATCTTTCCTTTGTCAAGAACCTTAGCTTTCTGACCAATGCTATAGGTTTCTTTGGAACCTTTCTGTTGACTTTTTACAATGGTCAACATTCCATCACTCTTTTCCAGAGGAGTGGAACTACTTGATTGAGCATCAACTCCAAGTCCTCATTTCTCAGAAGGGTCTCTCAGATAAGACTGAACCTCTGCGAGAATGTCACTAGCTTTGACAAATGATTTAAAGGAAACCTCTTTCTATCTGAGTTCATCATTTTCGAAAGAAGCTTCTTCAACTTATCATTTAGCTCATTCAAGGTAAGCTCGTGAGAATTTTCATTCTCTGATATCTGAGATAAGTGATGCTATTTCAGCGTCCTTTCTCTAAGATACCTTGGTCAAGTTAGAAACCTCTTTTTCAAGAGTTTCTTTGTTTTCTTCCAGAACCTTGGTCTTTGATTCATCAACCATGAATTCTCTTTCATATTGATCAAGTTCACTCTGGACCAGTTCCAAATCCTTGATATCATCATCATCACTTTCGTAGAACAAGAATTGTGATGTATTTATTACCTCATCAACCATAAGGCATTCTTCAATGTTGGAGATGTCAGGACCTACAATCTCAATAACTCCACACATGTCATTCTTCTTCTGGCCAAAGTTGATTACATCGTGAGTAATTCCGCACAATTCTGGTGATGGTAATTTTGAGTCTTCTAATTCTTCATCTTAGATCTTGACTGAATATCCAGAGCATCAAGTTGAATTTGGATCTTCTTTCTCTCTTCAGTGAGCAAGGCCCTCTGAGTCCTTTGAAAGTTCTTCTCTCCTTTTTTTTACCCGTCTAAGCTTGTTAAGAGCAGGATAGTCACGTTTGAAGTGACCAGGCAACTGACAATAGAAGCAGATGTCATTTTCAATTTCAGCGACTTGAGTACTAACAACTTTCTGAGTAGGTTTGTTCAGAGAGTTTTTCATTTGAATATTCTTGTACTGATGGTAGTTTGGGCCAAGATGCTTTTTCAGCTTCTCTTTTGCTTTTCTTCTTTCTATCTCTTGGCTCACATTTTTCTTCATGTGATGCACAACAAGAGCATTTTCTTCAGACATTTCCTTGGTATCCTTCTTTTCAGAAGTACCTTGTGTGACTAGAGCAACACTTTGCAACTTTTCACCTACAGCCAAACCTCGTTGGGTTGTCTCATAGTTCACAGTAGCTAAATGTGAAAAGAGTTCCAGTGGAGTGATTTGTCGCATACCTTGGTTGAATTAAATATTGGGTATGTTCCCAATTTTGGTTGAAAAATTCTGATAATGGTTTTCACCTTCTCAGAATTCGAATATCTGTCAATTTCTCCAAGTACAACCGTATCACTCATGAGAGTAGTAAACAAAAAATCAAGTTCTTCCAGAGTTTCAGTGGAACCCTGTTTGATGTTTGGAACTTCAATTTCAGAAGTTCGAACTTGTTTTCCTTGATTTTCTTAGTTCCGACACAAATTTCTTTAATCAATTGTATATGCTCAGGTGTCGATCGAATAATGATGTTACGAGCTTGACCATCCAACCTGTGTCTCTTGGCATCTCTCAATGTCCAAAGTTCACGGGGTTTCTCTTCATACTCAACTTGTCCAGTAGCAACACGACCACTATCACTAGTCAAAGTGTCACTACCTTCAGCATCAGTGTTTCTCTGACCATCAGACACTCCTATGACTTGTTTAAGATGTCTGATTTTGATTGGTCCTTCCTTGATGACATTAATCATCTCATCACTGATATCTTCAAGATGCAACATCATGTTGTTCTTTCATTTCTCTTAATTCTCAGGCTTTAGAACCGAAGCATCACTCAGAGACATACCTGCACACTTAACAAACAAATTAAAACATCCTCGGAAAGTGACAAAAACCTTTACCTATCTAGGGGATCGAGGTTCAATGTAGAAGGCTTGGGAACCTCCTGCTCTGATACCACTTGTTGGCCCAAATAACGACAAAGGAAAAGACTGGGGGGGGGGGTGGTGAATATTCTTTCAAATTTTTATCGATAAACACTATTTCTCAAAAACTGGTGGGTTTCTTATACTTAAATTCATAGAGCGGAAGACTTAAGCGATAGATAAATGTGATTGTGCTTTGCAATAGTAAATGTGTGTGGGTGTTATGCTAGAATGTAAATACATAATAAGTAAGTAGCACAACAAGTATACTGATATCTGGAGGTGGCATAATCCTCCAACTAGTCCACTTCGGCCTTTATGAGACCTGGAATTCACTAGAACAGACAATTGAGTTATCCTTACAATATATTCTATTCTAAGATCTCTACAAACAGATGGTTCCCAACCAAATGTTCCCCCTGAGTTGTTCCCTAGCTCCTAGAGCCAAGTACTTCCTGTATTCAAGATAACCTTGGAGCTAATCCTTGATTTCCCAAATCAAGTACTTCTTGTACTCCACGCCTTGTTGGTGTTGGTTATAAGTTGATTGTCAGCGAAGCTTATCGTATAACTTTTCAGCTATATTTTTAGAGATATTAGAAGAGATAACACTACTTGATACACTTATTCAATGTATGGTAGGTTCTCTTTTGCTGATCCAAGTAATTGGTATTCGTTCTGGAGAATTAGCTTCAGAAAGGGTATCCAAAAGTTCAACTCTTTCACGAATAACAATCTCTTGTTATAGGTTTAGGACACTTAAAACTACTAGTGATTCTTCAAGCTTGTTAGTCGCAACAGAAAGCTTGGAGAATGGTAGTAAGATGCTTGAGAGAATACTTTGCTTGGTAAGTAGATATGAGCGTAGTTCGTGTGTATATTTCTTAGCTTCTAAGTGATGATATTTATAGATGAATATGAGAGTTGTTTGAGTAGTATCCATTAGACCTTCTCAAAATTCAATCTGTTGATATGTCGAAATGAGTACTCAGAAGTTCCTTTCTCATTATTAGAGAGGACTATGCGCTGAGCGACTTTCCAGCCGGTGTAATTAATGCATCATACTATTTCTTGTCCTGTTTGTCTCAACGTACACATGAGCCTTTCTGAAAGCTAGCATGCTCATGTACTCAGTGATGTCATATGTTTAGAGACTTGTTATGTATAATATATGCACTATACAATATGTTTTCTGATATAGTCTATCTGAGGAGATTTAACCTTTTGTTTTCATAAACTTGTGCAATCTCCAGTCATCAAATCTTCGATTAAAATCCATTGCTAAGATCATTCTTCATGACCTTCTTCGAAATATAAAATTACATCAGAGTCCTAATAATTATATTACAAGTTTTACTAGACTATCATACTAAATGATTTCCTATTTTACAATGTTCAAGTGAACTAAGAGTACTATTCACCTTTTTGTACTAAGATAAGTCATATGGTGATTGATAAAAAATACTAACAGATATTCCTAACAATTACGAAGTGTATTACACTAAGACTGAGGGATATCATGCCCGATTTGATTGCCCTAACGCAATTGAGTTTTATTAGAGGAAGGAGCACGCAAGATAATATTCAATTGATGAAAGAGATTTTTCATTCTCTCTAGAGCAAAAGAAGAATAAAGTTGGTTGCATGATTTTTAAGTTGGATTTGGAAAAAGTCTATGATCGAGTTAGCTGGTTGTTCTTCGAAGATACGTTACTGGCTTTCAATTTCCCATCCAATTTGATCAAGCTCATCATGTTTTGTGTAAAGAATGCAAGATCCCATCTACTTTGGAACGCGGTAGCCATTGGAAGCTTTCTATCATACATGCGGTCTTAGATAGGGAAACCCATTGTCTCCATACTTATTTTTTCTGTGTATGGAAAGGTTGACATATATAATTAATGAGAAGGTAAATCAGAAGAAGTGGACGCCTATAAAACCGTGTAGAGGAGATCCGGTATTCTCCCATATATTCTTTGCAGACGACTTGATTCTGATGAGCAAAGCAGATGAAAAAAATGCACGAACTATTAAAGCAGTAATCACGGACTTTGGGAACAAATCTGGCCTTCACCTCAATCTTGCAAAATTGAAGGTGTTCTTTCGAACACGAGTGTAGTTCTTGCTTAAATACAGGTTTACCCAAGTATTACTTTAAACTCTTAGACTTAAATCTTTATAGGGTCACACCTATGGCATACTCTTTACGTATCACGACTATCATGGGTTTTGATAAGTCCTTGAGCTTTAGTACATACCTTGGCGTTTCATTGAGACTTGGGCGGCAGTCACGTGTGGAGGCAGGGGCCCTTATCGACAAAGTGACAGCCATATATGTCGGTTGGAAGAAAAAATTCTTATCAACAACGAGTAGAGCAACCTTGATTCAGTCAGTCACATCAGTCGTTCCCCTATATGATATTCAATTGGGTTGGCTTCCGGAACATATTTGTGGATGGTTAGACAAACTCAACCGTGATGCGAGTTGGAATTTTGATAGTTTGCACACAGAGATTCCGTAGGGGCTTTTAGAGGAGCTAATGGAAGTAGATATTCGACTTGGAACAAAATTGCAACAAGGATGAACACGGTTGTCAGCTAGCCTGCTCTCTTTTTGGCCACGGTTTGGAATCTTTGAAAAGCAAGAAACTCGCGTATCTATAGAGGTACCATAGTGAACAAGGTGCAAGTGATCTTCCTTATCAAACAATTGTGATGTGATCTACAAATGAAGATGTAACCGGGCAAATTTCAAAGGAATTTCACATGGAATAAACCTCCGTCTAGTTAGGTAAAACTCAACGTGGATGGGTGCTGCAAACCATTAGAAAATATTGGAGCAGCGGGTGGTGTATTGTGAGACGAAACCGGCTAATGGATAGGGGATCTACAAGGAAATGTTTGGCACCAACAATAAATTACATGGAGCTACAAGGGTTATCACAAGGCCTGGAATTAGCATGGGAGAGATGTGTACCAAAGATTATTATCGAAAAAGATTCTGAAACCATCTTTGCTTGGGCTACTGATTTAGAGCTGCCTCCAGATGGAATTAAAAGCTTGGTCGATCGAGCAAGGAACTAGTAAGAATTCCTTGGAATATCGAGTTGAAGAAAATAAATAGAAAGGCAAATTTGTGTGCCGTTCATGCAACCACTTTAGGTTATCACATTGATGGGGATGGAAAGTTATGGCTTAATCTACCCACGTCTGTAATCCCGATTTTGGATTCCGACATTGGCTATTAAGCCTAATATAATTCTCTACTTACCAAAAAAAAACAATAAAAGGTATTTTGTTGAACTTGATTGATTATGACTGGTTTTGCTTGTATGATTATGCTTGTAACTATATGTACGATTAAGATGTTGGTTTCAGAAGCTATGTATGATTAAGTGTTGCTTCGTTTGTATGATTCTTATGTAACTATTGATGTGTCAAATCAACATTTTAATATTTGCTTAAGCTAAGAGATAAATCTCGACACTACGAAAACTTGCAGTGTAGTGATATTACCCCGAGGTTAGTCTCTTGAGAACTTAACCAATTGTTGCTTAGTTTACAATAGAGGAACATTAATGAAAGCAATAAATTTTTGTTGCTTCGGCAATGAGTAATTACGTAAAGCAAATGTGAACTAGCTAGAAAAGAAATAAATTTAACCGAGTGATGTGCTCAAATTGATACTTAGAAGCAAATAAGAAGCAGTTGTTGTAGAACAATAAGCTAATCACAAAGTCGTTCGCTAAGGAAACAATTAGGCTACCAAACAATTGAAAGAAAATTAGGAATAAATGAAAGCAATAAAAGTTTGTTGCTTCGACAACGAGTAATTGCATAAAGTAAAAGAGAACTAGAAAGAAAAGAATTAAACTTAATCGAGTGATGTGCTCAAATTGACACTTAGAAGCATGTAGCAAGTGGTTGTTGTAGAACAATAAGCTACTCACATTGTCGTTCGCTAAGGAAACAATTAAGCTACCAAAAAATTGAAAGCAAATGATCACTTGTAGAAACAGTTTGATATTTGAAGAGTTTTAATAACAATTACTAAACAAATAGAAAAGCAAACAACAAGTTTGATCAATGAGAGGAACAAACACAATAGATAGATCATGTAGTGCTAATTCGATCTAGGGTAATCATTCTGTTGGTCCAGATAATGATAAAGGAAAAGACTAAGGGGGGGGGGGTGAATAGTCTTTTCAAACTTTCATCGATAAACAGTCTTCCTTAGAAACCTTGGGGGTTTCTGATACACAGATTTAGAGAGCGGAAGACTTTAAGCGATAGATAAATGTCAATGTGCTTTGTAGTAATAATGTGTGTGTGTGAGATGCTGGAATGTAAATACAGTAAGTAAATAACACATTAACTTATAGTGGTTTCTGGAGGTGGCGTAATCCTCCAACTAGTCCACATCGGCCTTTCCGAGACCTGGAACTCACTAGAACATATAATTGAGTTCTCCTTACAATGTATCCTATTCTAAGATCCCTACAAACAAATGGTTCCCAACCAAATGTTCCCCCCTGAGTTGTTCCCTAGCTTCTAAAGCCAAGTACTTCATGTACTCAAGATAACCTTGGAGATTTTCCGTAATTTCCCAAATCAAGTACTTCCTGTACTCCATGCCATGATGGTGTTGGTTATATGATTGTTGTCAGGCTACTCTTTAAATAACTTTTCAGCTATTTATCCAGAGAGCTAGAGAAGAAATCACAACTTAATATACTTGTTCATTATA
>JAYMSP010005462.1:0-13614 GCA_036897095.1 Plantago elongata | reverse complement strand
TATTCCTCGTTTGTTCTATGCCATTAAATTTTAAAACTTTTTCAGTAAAATGCAATTTCATTAATGTGAACTTCTAAAAATAATTTTATGATATGGAATTTTAAAAAAAATAAAAAATGATGTGGCGTCGACGACACAACGACGACGCGCCGTCGGATCGTCACCATTGTGAATGGTCTTAGCATCCTAGAACCCTAACTTTACATGTACCTTTCTAGCTTTTGAAGAGTATTGTTGGTTGCACGTAGACAAACGCACCCTCACCCTCGCATCCTTACGGGACCCTGACAAGATTCTCGAAATTGCAGAATTTTCACACTCAGTATATCTCTTATAAAATATTTCTCTGATTTTTTTATAATGTATAGTTTTACTATACAGCCGCATTATCTTATATTAAAGGGTCTAATGATATCTTTCAAAAGAATAAGGGTTTCTCTTCAAATAAGCTAATTGAAATTCTACTAATCAAGTACGAAGTATCTGACTAGGAAAACTTTGAACTAGCTAGGCTGCTAGGCACCCTCGATTATTATTAATGAAATTTATTAATTTGCCGCTTAAAATGACAAGAAAATATTTTAATCGTCAAACTTGTTACACGTATATATATACAGACATATAAAAGTCATCTTCAATTAACAACGCGGGTTAGAAAAGTGAAGGATGATTTAGATAATGAAAAGTGATGCAATGAATCATGAAAATGTCCATATTAGGAAAGTGACATGGTTGATTATGGCCTAGAACCAACCATGAAAGTTCACTCTTCACGCTTTAATTTAATTCTTTCATAATTGTAGTTTACTGGCTGTCCTTCTGTCAGGTTAAGGTTAACCTGTAACGATCTATTTCGTGGGACATTATATGATGAATATAAATAAATAATCATATATTGTATTATCTATAGTTATTAAAATATGTAGTGCGATAAACTATAAAAAGTTAAAAATAAAAATGAGAGATAGATTATATACATATATATACATATATATATATATATATATCGACACAATAGGATTGACCTTTTCAATATTTTTTTATGTATAAATATTTACTAATCAAATGTGTATAAGTTTGACAAATAGATTGCTTTTAGCCTTGTAATCTTTTTCCCTTCATTATAAACGTGCATTGGGAGCAAAATCGATCACAAATAGTGTGTTTGATTTGATCAAGTGGTTGGTTTGGTTTAATCACTGCAATCATCTACCGTACTTGGTGGATATAATGTGACTATTGTGCACTCGAGGAATCATCAACGGAATGTATGGCCATTTCACTATATACGTTATTTATTATTTTTAAGAATAATGCTCCGTTCGATTTAAAATTTTCGTAAATATTGCTCCGTTTGTTTGGCCATAATTCGTTGCAAAAAGCGTCTATAATTCCAAACGGAATTTCCAAACCCAAACCAAGTAACCAATCAAAACAGAGCATGTGGAAAGTGACAATCTTTTTAGCCAGCTAAAGATTGGGAACGTTAGCTGCTTCAGAACCAGCCACCGCTATTTTGTTGGCTAAAGGAAGCGAATTTCACAAAGTGGCCATCCTATGAGTCATCAAGTTGAGTCTTCTCCAGTACACTAGGTTTCGAAACATATATAAACGAATTGAAACAGTCATTTCCCAAATCGGAATTGTTGGGGGCGAGGGTATAGAGGGCAATTTTTGTTTGTCGATTTGAGCTTATCTTCCAGGTAAATAATTTGTTTCTTTGTTCGTTCGTGAATGTTTTTGTGCCTTTGAATGAACTGAACACTTCTTCTTCTCTGTGTAGCTGGGGAAGGTCCGAGCAGATTTGTTCGGTTGATTTTCCGGAATCGAATTGGTTGTTCTCTGTTTCGAAGGTATTTATTTGTTCTATTGTGCAATGCTTGTTCTTTGCTTCATGATTTCGTAGTGGTTGTTATGGTTTGCTGATTGTAGTTGGCATGAGATTTCTGAGTTTCACCTATTATTTGGAAACATGAACATAGTGACTTTGTTTGAATTGTATATTGAAGGGGTCATTTAGTTTTCCAGCGTAAGTAGCAATGTAATGCAGTGTACCTTGATTATAGAATGGTATAGTACTTGTCAAATTGAATATGATTGAGTTGGTGGTATGAATGTGAGTAAATAGAAGAACCAAATGTTAGTTCATATGTGATTAATGTTGCACTTCCCTTAAGTTTTGTACACATTGTTTGAAAATGAATTTGCAAGAAAGGAGACAACTTTTTAATCAATAGAAGCATCAAATGCTTGCCTTTATACAAGCTAGTCAAATGACTATAGAGATGTGCAACAACCTAGCATTGATGGTTACAGATGTTAACTGAAAGTTTTTCCGAACTGTTTTAAGAGTTTGTGATAGTAAGTTGAGGTACAATATGATAAGTAGGAAGCCTTATATACTGCAACCAAACTTCCGTTTGTTTCAAGAACACGATAACTCATGCATAGACAAATTGAGAATGGATCGTGATTGCTTCACGAAGCTGTGCACTATTTTGTCCATGAGAGGTGGGTTGATTGAGCGGCGATTCCTAACTGTTAAAGAACAAGTAGGAATATTCCTAGTAATCGTATCCCAGAATGAGAAGAACAAAATAGCAAGATGGGGTTTCAATTGATCCGCTGAGACAATTAACAAGTACTTCAAAATGGTTCTAAAGGATATTCTTCTACAACACGATACATTTCTAGTGACACCTGAACCCGTGAATGCTGAAAATGCAGATGATAGGTGGAATTACTTCCAGGTAGCTTTTCAATTCGAAGTACATTGGGAACTTTGTTCCCGTAAGATTGTTGTTATACTTCTCATTTCATAGTTCACCTTGCTTCGTCGAAATGATTGTAGGGCTGCTTGGGTTTTTTAGATGGGACTCACATCCCTGTTAAGGTGCCGAAAGATAAGCAAGGTCCATATCGATCGAGGAAAAGTGTCATTACAGTGAATGTTTTAGCGGCTGTGAATCGTGACATGAACTTCACTTCCGTTTTGAGTGGCTGGGAGGGTTCTTCTTCGGATAGTCATGTGTTGAAGAATCATGTTCCGCATGATTCATGTTCTCCTCAAGATCATACCTCACTCCCGTCATCGATATTATGTCCGAAAATTGTTCGTGTCGTTCTTTTAAAATCTTGTACCTAGCTCTCACATGATCCTCCCGAAAACATTCACGAGCTTATAATTAATTCGAAGTCTAGCAACTTCCAAAGTCGCGGAATCCTCTGAAATTGGGAAACCCGAAGATTTAGCATGGCTAGCTAGTTCATCAACCAATATTCCCTCGCAAAAAGAAGTCCATATTCCTCCGATAGGAAAGAAATATCTCGCCTGTGGCTTCTCGCATGGTGAGGTGTGCATGATTAATCCTAACAAATTGAAATAAGATAGTTAGTGCTTCAAATAGTTTGTTGTACCTTTGTAGCGGCCCGGTCGGATCAAGGTCCGGACGTCAGGGATTATGCCGAACTCCCAAATACATATATCAAAACATATAATTCTTACACACCCCAAATATAATTTACAAGTCAAAAGTCATCTCCTACGTCTAGTACAGTAGCAGCGGAATAAGTAGCAAAGTGTGGTGTCAGTCTGTCTACCCTATCCTCACTTCGTGCTCTACACCTGGGAAATTATTATTGGAACAGGAAGAGCATAAGTCATATAGACTTAGTGAGGATAATCAAGCATGTATCAGGATGAGCATGAATGCAACAGGATAGCAAACCACCACAAGCTGTTTAAGCAATTTTTCAAAATGGAAACCGTTTACAAGCAGGCAGGATCATAGCACATAAAAGGTGCTAGATTCACAGTACTTTACAGTAACTGCCTTGGGCTGGACCAAACTGATCAGGTATTGGTCAAATAACAAGAGTGGAGGCGCGACCTCTCTGGTATTGCATTGATGGAGATGACTCCATTGCAACCCGAATATATAAGAGTGGAGGCGTGACCTCGCCGGTGTTGCATTGATGGACACGACTCCATCGCAACCCGAATATATAAGAGTGGAGGAGCGACCTCTTAGGTGTTGCATGTGATAGGTGCAACACATCGCAACCCGAATATATAGGACCATTTGAATAGTCCGAAAAAGCAACAAGAGCCCGAAAAGATAGCGCTGCAGAACGCTTTATGAATTTTGTCGAACAAGTCGACCAGGCCGGTTTTCCAAGTTTTTTTCAAAATAGTGGGGTTGCTTTTGAAATCATTTTTCATGCAATGCATATCATGTAGAGCAAGATATAATCAGGATGGAATAGCAAGATAAAACTGAAATAGAATAGCATGATAAATCAGGTCAGAATATCAAGCTGTAACCAGAATACAGATCAACAGGTTCAATAACAATTATATAGTCAGTAATTGTAGTTAGTAGTTGTGTCGTAATCAGTCGGGACGTCGTCGTGTAGTCGAAGTCAGAGTCAAGCAAGCAGGCAAGCAAGCGTAAACAAATACTGGAACAAAAGGGCTTTAAAAGGTAACAACTTTCCCAGGGCCGGATGCCGAAAGCCTGAAATCACTCACCTTGGATGAACTTGTAAGCTATGCAACCTTGTAATCCTGATAACGGACAATGCTACTTAACTTTTACGCAAGAATAATTATAAAACTCCCGTAATTTCCACCCAACAATAATCATAACAAGTAGCAACAATTACAAAGACGACGACGCTTAAGCATATAATTTCATATAATCATGTGATGCTACAACATACTCAAGATCGACACAATACCAAGTCTCATGCTCAAGTGAGAATTAATTTAGAACCTACGATACTATGTGCAATTATGCATGATGAGTAGATAAATAAATTAAACACCAAGTAACAAGCCGACTACTCAAATCAAAACTGAAATTAATTTAACCAACTAACTCATCCTATCCTTGCGTATCAAATTCCAGATTGGTCATTACTCATTAATGTGTAATAATTCTATACCTACACAATTCATACATGGTGCAAACTACATAAAGTGATCACACATATATAAAGTTGTTCTCTATTGTAAAGCATGTAGTTACATCAATAATCAAACAGTGAAAATCCATCAAATTTGATCGGTATTTTACGCTCATATTAAACAGCTATCTGATCTCCATAAAATTAGCAGCAAGAAAAGAAGACGCAGTCAATTTGCATTTAATACTCAATAAAACCAACAACTTCAGCAGTGCATACAAACTACATCGATAGTTCACAGGTATCATTAGACAATGAGCCATACACAATACTACACACACATTCAAATTTCTACAACGCCAAACACGGCAAATACAGCAACATGCGTTTACTGACTAGCCGGATAATTCAGGTCACCACCTAATATGGACAACAACACTGACAGTTGATTGGTCGGTCAAAACTAAATCTAAATACATCTAGTAAGAAAATATCTTCGATAATCAGAGGAAATCTAACTAACTTAACTCTTTCAGCAATTACCTAAGTATGCTGCAAACATACATAGAAATTTACAATCTTAACTGCAGCTTTCATATTCTGCGACCAAAATAAGAACCTTACATGAAGTCATAAATAAAGACCTGATGTTGAGGAGGAAAAAGTAGTGCATGAAAGTTGACACTATTTCTTTATATCTTATCAGATTTTTATGGTTGTGCATATATCACGACAATTGTATTGCAAAATAAGCTTTCAGTTCCATGGGAAACCACCACAATTTGCCTCATGTGCTTTAATGCCTTTGAAATGCAGGAATGTGAGAAAATAGCTGAAGATAAGCTCAAACAAATTACCCTTCAGATACTATCTAAATTCCAAGCTGTGGCAGCTTACAGCCAAAGATCTCTAACAAATTAGCCTTAATTCATATATGCGAAACGGAACCCAACTAAAGAGAAACAGCAGAGCCAGAGCAGAAAAGCCATATACACACATCAACAGGACAGGCTAGGCGGCTTCAAAATGCAGAAACTGCCAAACGAATTTGGTTAAAAAAAAACAACTAGAGTGCAACAAACTGATTGAATTCCCTCAACCAACTCGACTTTCTACAGTTCCAATTCGATAACACAGGCGACAACAAGAACAAGGCAGGCAACAACAAAAGAAATCAACTTCGACTAATACAACACGGTCACAAATTCAACCAAGAATCAGACACGGACCAGGCAATATGCAGCATGTAGTATTATAGCTAAATCAAACATGTAATAGCCTACAGCTAGTCGACAATCGTATACCCCAGACACACAGTCCCACCATACTCGTCACGCTGGCAAGGCAGCAACAGCAACACGCAATTAACTAGCATAATCGCAGAAGAAAATAGAGCTTAATCAACTAAAGATAGACCAAACGAAATTTAACAGGTAATAATTAATTAATACAGTTTCCCACCCCAAAAATTCGATTACAATTTAAAGAGAAGGGGTACTAACCGGAGAGGTCGACCGAGAGCACGACCAATTAGTCCGGTACAAGCAACGAACGGTGACCGATTGGCGCAGATGAGGGCGAGAGGGCGAAGTTACTCTGTTTGGTTTGCAGGGGAAGTGGTGGTGTGAAGAAAAGTGAAGGCATTGGCTCTATTTATAGCCGATTCAGGCCGACCAAGCGTAAGGATACGCTTGCCGCCTCTCTCCGACCGACCGTCTATGGCAGCTATAACTTCCGTTGGAAGCTTTCCAACTCGATCCGTTTACAGCTTGTGTCGCAAGCTTCGTCGCCCTAATCTTTCCATGTACAAATCGTCTCTGAGAAGGAAGGGTGAAATGGTAAATTCCAGTGGCGGCGGCGGTCGGTGGCGGCGCTGAGAAGAACAAAAGAACGGGCGAATTGAAGCGGGCGAACTGAAGAAGAAGAAGACGGTGAAGGTGGAAAATTGGGTACAAGGGTACAATTGGTATTTCGTAGAAATATAAACCTTATTTCCTTCTTGACTCCAAATAACGCGTAAATAAAATTCAATAAATACGAATTCGACTCCCGGGACGATATTTGAGGTGAACTAAATTCGAATAAATATTTTTTTAATATATAATATTAAATAGTAATTTATCGTTACTCGGAATTAACTGGCGGATACAAACCGGCAACTAATATCCGAATTCAATCTGTTGTTAAACGTCGATATACGAGCAAACGTCGAGTCGGGGTCAGGAGTCAGTTCGCAATAATAATAATAATACTAATAATAATAATTATATCGGATTAATAGCTAGTGCGGATTTATGGGAGTTCGGGGTTCTTACAACCTCCTACCACGAGACTATGCAAAATGTGAAAAGGAAGAAGTACCTTTGTGCAAGAAAGATGGAGTGATTCAAATAGCTAAATGTGTTTGCATTCCCTGTCCAAACCTTATGAGCAACACACATACTTATATAGATTGAAAAATGTACACCACTGTAAAAAATAAAAAGTGTTCTTTTTACAACACTGTATAACTTATGGCTTATATCATATTAACTCGAGTACTTACGTTTGTCACGTTTATGTTGTTCGAAATATTTTAACGTTCTTAGGGCACGTAATGTTTATGGTGTATTTTGAATGATTTGATTGGTAAATCTCCCGGTGCTAAAAAGTTCGAACGACGACGTCGAGATGTGATGGAACACCCGGATCGACCTCTTACTTTCATTAACAACAAAGGTTCATTTCTCATTCTTATTGCATTACTCATCCGACTTATTCATTATCTATGTTCTACAACAAACTTGGTATGAACTTGTTAGCATTTCTCAAATTTGTTTACCCTACGACTATGAGTACATATGTTATGAATAATTGCTACAATTTTTTATGTCATACGAGTGAGTAGTATTCTTTGTTCTTCATTAAGCAATTGAGATGTTAGTTTGAAAAAAGGTGCTTGAACAAGAGGCTAGAGGTGTAAAGCCGTACGTTACTTATGAGAATTGGAAACGAGATATAATACTGGGTTTTGTGGCCACTGAAGACACACCTTTGCGTTACTCTCAGTCTATTTGACATGGCCACTAAAGAGACGCCTTTAAGTAATGTATTTTGTTCTCAACCATCGTGACAAAACTTCATGTTATTGTTATATTCTCTACGTACTATTCAATGTATTCGAATATGTCGCATTCCGTTACTATGATGTACTATGTTTGTTTGAATTAAGTACTTTATTACAATGTCTTCAGGAGTAACAAAATAAATAAAATCTGATTTAGTGCAATCAAACACACTAACTGCACATGGGTGGAAATTAACCACACGATAAATGAATCAAACCATAAACACGTGGCAGACCCAACAACAACTACCTTCAACCTAGGCCCAACACATTAGCCCACCAACAGAATCTATTTTCGTAAAGAAGCTGAAAATCGGGTCCAATTCTTGATCAGTCCAATCTTGTTAGCTAGCTAATCCCAAACTACTAAAACACACACAAACACCAAAATTGGCCAACAAAACCTTTTGGCATCAAATTGCCATCACATTATCGCGCCTAACAAACGGATCAAACAAAACTGGCAATAACATAACCATCTCAAACATAAACGTAATTTAGACATGGAGTTGCCACCATTTAACTTTCCAACTTTAAAAACAGGATGAACCGAACGAAGCCTGACAGTGTTACAATCATAGAATTAAATCGAATCAATCAATATATCATTCAATCTATCGATCATTACAAATAAATTAACTATCATAACTACGGCCTCATTGTCATATACGCTATTTTTATCACCTATTAATTGTGATGGTCGGATTGTGATATCTCTGTCCGTAAAACTTCACATATTTATCATTTTTATACGTTCCACTGAATTATATACGTTACTAACAAAAAAAATTACCCCACACCCAATAAATAATAAAAAATCTCAACTTTAAACTTAAATTACACAATTTACCACTAACATTGTACGTTTTTGTAACTTCTCTGTATTCTATCTTTACTTTTGTAATGATTCGGACCATGGGCCAGCGCGGTTAGTCATGGACAGTTCTCGGGTGATATGTTGGTCCCACCGTACCAACAAAAGTCTTTCCCTACATACTTTGACCTTACTCGTACGCAAATCGGACGACTTCCAATTGGTCACCGATCCTAGGACTACTCCAGAACAAGTACGTTTAACTCTAAAGTTCTCGTATGTAGATTTTCGAAAAGAAAGGTTCACCTTGTTAATATAAGTAGTATTTTTAATCCCTTTATGCTTTTGGAACTTGACTTAAAATTCTAGTCCATTACAACTTCAATTTAATATATAAAATTATACGTCAATGTTAATGTATAAGTGTTTTTTTTTTTGGTAAATAACGAAATGCATTAAGCTTAGTGGCTAGTATCCGTTCCCATAATCAGGATTACAGAAGTTGGAGATGAAATCCAAAGATCTCCATCCTCTTCTAAGTTTTAACCTAAACTACCCAAATGGTCGGCACACGAGTTGGCTCTCCTGTCCACCTTCTTCAGATCAATATTCCAAGGATTGCAAAGAAGCTGCTTGCATCGTTGTACCTTGTGTTCCAGCTCCAATGGGGTGGGGGGGGAGGAAAAAACTTCAGAGATCCAATCAAACATTGTAGATGAATCTGTCTCAACCTGAAGTTTCAGAATACGTCTTTCCCACGTAATCTCTAGACCTTTTAAAAGACCTACCAGCTCAATCTCATTAACGGTCGGGTGATTCAGACGACCAAAGAAGCCAACCACCCATTTTCCATTTGAATCGCGGATAATACATCCATAAGCTCCACTGTTTTCCTGCGTCCGATAACTCCCATCCGTATTCAATTTCAACCATTTAGTCGGCGGCTTCCCCCACCGAATTAACCTCTGTAGATTACTTTTTGGGATCATCTTATAATCCATATTACACGCTTGTTGTTTTATCAGAAGCAGTATTCTCTGCTTGGTCTCTGGTCGTCCTCTGAAGATCATTGAATTTCTCAATTTCCATAAAATCCAGCACGTAGCAGTAAAGATCGCAGGCCAAGCGACCTCCATGTCCAAAATTGAAGCAGTGTCGGCCGAAAGATTTACCTTGAGCCAAGTATCGTCTGGAATTCTGTCAAAAGTAACAAGATCCTGTGGGGAAAGAATTTTCTTCCAAATCCGGCGAGCAGCCTTAGAAAGTCGCAAGATGTGCAACGTATCCTCTGCATCACCATTGCATTGACCGCAAGATGCATCATTCGACATATGCCTTTTAAATCGAATTGAGTTGATAAGTAGTCTGTCCTGACTTGCTAACCAAAGAAAGTGTTTCATATTGTTCGTGAGCTTCGACTACCATAACAATTTCTAGCTTCTAGACCGAGCAGAGACAGTGTGCTTTTGTCTATGCAGCACTCGATACACGAACTGGGAGGAGAACTTCCATGTACCGTAGCATTCTAGATTAAATGATCAGGTGTCATCCTTTGATAAATGTCGTTTGACCAAATAAATTTCCGATTGAGCTTATCTAGTCTATCACAAATATGTTCCGACAACCTACCCGCTTACATATCATGTAACGGAATGGCTATTGTTACAGATTGAATTAAAGTCGACCTCCCTGCGGTGGATAGAAACTTTTTCTTCCAACCCCCATACCTCGCAACAACTTTATCCACTAGCTTGTCGAATTCAGCTTTGTTGACTCTACCATGCCGCAGGTATGCCTCCAAATACTTGCCCAGGTTAAAAGTTTGTCCAAATCCAAGTGTGTCAGTAATTGTCTTTTTCAAGTTCAAACCACTCGATTTGGAGAAAAACACTTTGAATTTTGTCAGATTCAGGTTCAGTCCCGAACTCTTGCAGAACGTGTCAATCACCTTTTGAATTACCCGTGCATTCTTCAAATCCGTCTTGCTCATTAAAATCAGGTTGTCCGCAAAGAAGATATGGGAGAAGATTATCCCTCCATGACACGGAACAATCGGATTCCACCGCTTCTTCGAGACTTGTTCAAGGATTAAATAAGATAAGCGTTCAACACAAAGTACAATTAGATATGGTGAAAGCGGATCACCCTGTCGTAATCCACATGTGTGAACAATCTCTTCTACTGGCTCCCCATTCCATAATACATGTGATTTCGCATTTGTGACACAAAACATAATTAGATCAATCATGTTATTTGGAAAATTAAAAGCTACAAGAGTTTCCTTGAGAAAAGGCCAGTTGATCCGGTCATACGCTTTCTCTAGATCCAGCTTCATAACCATACATCCCATTTTGTTCTTCTTCTTAGGTCTCAAGGAATGTAATATTTCCTGCATTATGAAGACATTGTCTTGCATACTCCGCCCACGTATAAAGCTGGATTGGCAAATAGAGATTAAATTCGACATCATATCACAAGACGCATCGTAAGGCATTTGGTAATGAATTTGTAGAGAACATTGCACAATGATATAGGTCGATATTCTAACATGGTGGCTGGATTCGTCCCTTTTGGTATAAGGCACACGAATGCGCTACACATATGTACATCAAACCTGCCCTGATTCACCGCCTCCTGAATGAATTTTTCCACCGATGGACCCACTATTTCCCAATAGTTTTGGAAGAAAAACGCATGTAGTCCATCCGGCCCAGGAGCCTTGGTCGGATGAGATGCCCAAACATCAGCTTTGATTTCCTTGCTCGTAAACTATGTAGCCAGAGAGACCTTTTCTTGATCCGTAAGTCGAGCCTGTAAGCAAGAAATATCTAGCCCCGCCTGCGTCTCCTGGAACTGTTAACTGGAGCAAAAATATTCGAAAAGTGGTATCAGCCGTGTACCTTAAGTTGCTCCTGATCTTCAACCCATTCTTCTCCAATTTGTAGCATGAAAATTTTATTAACTCATCGACATTGGCGATGAAAGAACTTCGTGTTCGACTCCCCATCCGTGATCCAATTGATTCTCGATTTTTGGAACCAAAAAAGTTCCTCTTGCTTCAAAACCTCATTGTACTCCCGGATTAAAGACTTCTCCAAATGAGCTAGGAAAGAACTAAAGTGGCAAGACAAGATTTTTGTATGCCTTCCAACCGGTTAATCAGACTACGTTTCTTAGCAAATATGTTCCCAAAAGTCTTCTTGTTCCATGGAACGATTACCTCCGGAACCTAGGCAATAGTTGCAGTAACTTCCGGCTCTGCTCTCCAAATTGAGTCAATTAAGGGCTTGCAATCACTATGCTTTAGCCACGCTTTCTCAAAGCGGAAAGGGCGTGTACACTTTTTCTCCTCCAAGCCAAAGTAGCATGTGAGCATGGGGTGGTGATCCGAGTGGGTTCCTGGAATATGAAGTACGGTATTATTAGGAAACATGTTGCACAATTTCTCATTCGCAAGCGAACGATCTATTCGTTCATTAATATTAGCATTACCACCATGTTTGTTATCCCTCGTAAACTTCGACCATGGAAACCTAAATCTTGTAATCCACAGTGTTCGATCTAATTATTGAAGGCCTAACATCTTCTAAATGATGCAACGTTCCCACCGAGCTTCTCATGTGTGAACCTAATTTCATTGAAGTCCCATATGACAAGCCAGGGGCGTTCCAAACTATTAGCTAGTGCTTCCAGATTTGCAAAGACTCATTCTTTATCCTCATCACGAGGTTGAGCATATACTCCCGAAACCATCCAGCTGGGATGCTCTCTACGGTTGATCACAACATGGATTGCTTGATCATCCACATGAAGAACATCAATATATGTATCTTTCGAATTCCATAAGAGCCAAATACCCACATTCATTCCATCCGTCGGAGCACGAATCCAATCAGAAAAACCAAGAGTTGGTAAAATCATATCTACATGAACTGAAAAAATACGTGTTTCTATGATAAAAACAACGTGTGGTTTATATTCTCTAATCATCTTGCGAATGTTTGTCGCAAAATCATCACCACCGGCCCCCTGACAATTCCAAGAGAGAATCCATATTGGTAAACTAAAAAAATATCTTTGGGATGTAGGGGGTTAACAAGATCCCCCCCCCCTCCCCCACCATAGGGTTATCAATTGAAGTAGCAGGGTCAAGAGTATTTGGTTCAATTCCTCCCGATCCTCCTCTTCTACTGTCACTCGAAGCCAAAATTGCTTCTCGTTGTCCATGCGCTCCCGATAGTGAGCTTCTACTATGCAGTTCCAATACATTGGAGGGGTGTCTACTATTTGGATCAATTTCTGATCAGGGTTGAAGAGCTGGATGCACTAGGTCTCGTGCATGTTCTCTACCAGAACTTCCACCACCGGTTCCTGCTCCATCAATTCGACTTCCTGATCCAGCATCACGTTCTGGACAGGCATTCCCACTGGTCCCCAAAATATTCCCACGTCCTCTGGCTGGTCCATCTGCAACCGTGGTTGTGTCCACGTCAATGATTTCAGTATCTGCAAGAGCAGAGAACAAATTGGTATTGTTTCAATCGAGTTCTGTTGGCATGTGTGGAAAATAAAAGTTCCAGAATTGGCTTCAGTAGGTGGGGTATTAATAGAGGTTCTTCAGGTTTCCCAGTTCTTATTGGAATCACGCCTATTTCCAAATCGAGGAAGAATTATTTTCTGGATAAGTCTTGGAAGAGCTAAATCACTTGGGGTCTCTCCTGATCCGTGGCAATCTCCTTGCCATTATCCCTTGCATGATTCCCCCCCCCCCCCCCCCCCCCCCACT
>JAYMSP010005461.1:0-13617 GCA_036897095.1 Plantago elongata | reverse complement strand
ACTTGTTGCATTTACATTAGTCAAACTCGATTTACTAATCATTATGCATTTTGAATATTGTTCAGCAACTGACTAACTAGCCAGTTACACTCCTTCAACAATTGAGAAAGGGGAAGTTGAAGAATGGCATTTGGGTGGATCAGAGAGCATAGCAGATTCCGGTACAAACCTTTCTTAATTTATACTTTTTGAGCTTCTTTTATTTACTTGATTAATTCTAAGAATTTGATAAGTTGAACTTATATATGTATGCACTTGATTAATATTGCAGACTGGGGTGGAGATGAGGATCGCAGAGAGGATGGAGACCGATCAGGAATTGACTGTTGAAGAGAAGGACAAAATCTTCTTACATGTCAACCCACCAGACAAGAGGAGTCGAGTTTATGGTGTGGGTAGTCGAGGAGTAGATGTTGCGTCCATCTATTCCATTGGCCAGTCCAACGTATCACTATCTACCGGTCGTCATTACACACAGGACGAGGTCGATAACATTGTGAATCCTCTCCAAAACGAGATTGATATTCTGAAGAGTACATTTAAATCTCATCAGGCCCGTGTCAATCGTGAGATCGTAGAGATGAGGCGGATGATGTCCCTCATGACCCAAGGACGTAATTATGATGATGCTCCTCCTTCTTCTTCTTAGTTCTAGCTTTTATTATCTGAATACTACTGTTTCTATTAATTCAACTCTATAATATTAGGATACTTACTTGTATACAAATATTAGGTTTCTAATTAATTTATGAAATTTTCGTGCAATCCAACGTTTTTTTCTTCATTACAATTCTTTTGGGTGACAATCAGGTTAAATATGATCGAATTAGGTATTCATGAAATAAAAAAATTAAAAATCTAGCCATTTTAACGACGGATAACATTTATCCGTCGCTAAATTCCAAATCGGCACTAGCGACGGATAACAATAATCCGTCGCTATACTTTAGGCACGGATAAAATTATACGTGTCTATTTTTAGCGACGGATAAGAGAAGAGTTATCCGTCGCTAAACCTAACGACGGATAAAATTATACGTCGTTAGGTTTTTAACAACGCCCGTTTTAACAACGGGCGTTGTTATCCGTCGCGAATCGCGAGGGTTCTAGCGACAGATAACGGCGTCGCTAGAACTCCAGATTTTTATAGTGCTAATAGTGACAAATGAAATTAAAAGAAAAGGTTTATTTAATAAATCAATACGAAAATGTTATATTGCCATGTATTTAGTCGCACCGCCCAAGAGTGTGTGCGTGTGTGTAGTTTGCCCTAATCATGATTGTTGCGATGCTTAAAGTGTGTACATGTATAGTTAATGTAAACCCAATAATTCCATTTCAACAATACTTGCTCTTAGGAGGATTTTTTTGGGATTGTGGAGCAATTTACACTACAAAGTACAAACTCAATTTCGATTTTAGACATGGGTTTTTGGTTAGACCGAATTTCACAAAACAATTCCATCCCAATTAAAAACAAAACATGATAATGATTGACAAATATAGTTGACTTTATTTTTTCCTTTTCTTCTTACTATTTTATCACAACTATTTTTAATCTCCCTCCTAATTTATCGTCTCCTGCCACTTTACCAATATATATATCTCTTATAATTATTTTAATAGTACAACTTTCTTAATTGAAGGGTAAGTGAAAGCTTAGGAAGTTTTTAATGAACATGAAGGAGAATATAATTTAAATCAATTCGAATTGATTTTTAAAATATATGTAAATACAAAAAGTAATACATTTTATTCATTTTTTATTCTAAATCCTAATATAATTTCATCAAAATCATAGTCACTAATATAAATTCATTCTGGCTTCACAACTTTTAAGCAGTAAATCAACCCCTGAATCAATCGTCATTAAAAAAAGTCAATATATTTTCCCAAATTAAACTCAAATTAAATACTAATTCAATCCCTTGAAAAAGGAAAGGATAACAAGTACTTTTATCTATCTCTAGTAATTAAATTGTAAGAGATCAATTCTAACTAAAATTTAATTGAACTCGAAAAACAATAATTTATTAATCGAGACGACATATAATATACCTACGTTTTCTTATTATGTGTAATCAAATGTCTCAATAACACTAGTGTATTTTCATCTGGTATAAACCAGTGACATCTTCTCGTAATAAATCTGTTAATCTATACGTAAGTTTAAATTCTTAAAAATTTAGCATAATATGCATGTAAAATATCTATCTTCTAGCTATGTTATCTTCAACATTAAAAACTCGTTTAGTTCAATATGATAACACATTAATTGCACATGTATGTTTGTACCGACCAGACTCGGATGAGAACATTATGTGGCATTCTCGTAGTAGAGGTAATTATGAAGCACCGGTGAAAATGGTCGTGTCGAGCAGAGTAGATACATCATACATGTATTAGTTAAAAAAATAGTCTCAGACTAACAAACAACATTTATCAATTATCATTTCACGTGAGGTTTAATTCGACATGGATCTGCCTACACTTGTATGGTCAAATACTATATGCTGGTCCTTCTCTTATCTGTGTTGCATTCAATGTATAATATGACACGAGTAATTGACTAGTACATCACACTACTATTTGCTTCCACTACCGCTTCATCTGTGCCGCTGGATCGACTGTTTAGTCGGTATATTTATTATCTTATCCAAATTAATACTACACGTAATTATAATTTATACTATATCTCAATTTAATTTATTTCAGTTTAGTAAAGAAATTTCAGTACAAGCTACTCAAAGGCTCATTACTCATACAGTTGATGTAATAATATAAGCACATTGATCCTACACAAGGTATCGGACTACATTGCTTTCCAGCTTTGAATAATCGTGGCATAGCATATCCAGAAGAATGATTCCATGATAATGGAGAATCATAACGTCAGTAATAGACATTTTTGTCAGTTCCCCCTCCAACTCTTTCTTTATTGACATTGACAACTTCATTTTCATGATTATTGATGTATATTGTTTGACATTTTAATCTAACAAATAAAACTTTAATTGAATAGTGTTGGGAGAAAAAGAAAGAAGAACATGAAGAGAATAGAGAGAGTAATGAATAGAATAGAAAGTTCACTTTTATGTATTGTGTTGGGTGTACAATGAGTGTATAAATATTAGATATTTATATAAGTGAGAAGTGATATGAAGAGACAAGTCATCTACTCCACTAATCATTAACACTATTAATCAATTCATTCATTAACTAGTATAATTAATGTACATTTATCCATAACACTCTCCTTGAATGTACAGTAGTTGGTAATATACTGACTCGTTAAAAACCTTGTTAAGAAAAATTCGGTGCGATAAAAATATAGTCAAGGAAAAAAGAGAGTGCATATCCAACTCCCCTGATCAATGCATCATGGTATTTTATCAAACTGCTTCAGTTCCAATCTTTCGGGTTAACTTCTCAAATGATGATGTCGGTTATGATTTGGTGAGCAAATCTTCAAATCTTCTGTGCTTGAATGGAATCTTCTTCACATAGATGATGGCGGAGAAGAACTTATGTAAATGTAGCTCGTCTTCATGTGGAAGAACTTTTCAAGTACTTGGACCGTCATGTAGTTCCAATGTTTATAACATCACTCCATAATATTGTAAGGTTGAACCCATAAGTCTCATGACCTTATCTTTATTACATGTATCAAAGATATGGAGATGAAGATAATTATATGCACTTATAATGTTGCCTCATTAAAAACCTTGTTAGGAAAAATTCATTAGGATGAAAACCTAGTCGGAGGAAAAAGAGTGCAACAATTGCTAATGTGATGTGCAAAACTACTTGATGATTTTCAATCATTATCTCCTTCCAATGCTCAAACTTCAGGTTGAGCTAACATTGGTGTAACCAGTATTACTTTTTATGAGTATTGAGAATTTTAACTCATACTTCAATAGTTCATTGCGGTGAATATCATTTTGTATTTTATCAACATGAAGTTGATTTTGATATGAGTACAGAGGTTTCACATATGAAACATTAATTCCTCAAGAACTCTACTCATTCAATCTATGTTTGCTAACATGGTACTTTCAGTCTCCTTTGGACTAAGTATCGGAGATTATATCTCCACTCAAATATATTACTTGCAAGTCAAAACTTGTCGGTGTTTCGAATTCGTTTAATCATAAGGACTTCTGGTCCATGAGCTCATTTTATCATCATGGTATCATTGAATGGACTCACATGTAAGACCCCATTTACATGTCCATCGATTTTTGCATATGCTTATTCATTTCTCGGTTCCATGTATACAAGTATTTCAAATCTCTTTCTTTGAATTTTCAATAAAGTACTTGATAACTGATATCTGGATATTTTTGTAGGTACCATTTCATTTCATATAAGCCACATATTATAGTTCAGATATATATGCCTTATATGGCATCCATTACTCTTCAGGAGTACCAACTATCTTATCTTGTCATTTTCTTGTATTGTATTGTACTGGAACCGTAATTCACTGAGGTGAATGAATCATTAGTATATTAGGCAAGATATCTCAATGTCCATCACATGTCATTCTATAATTGATATGTAACTCTGTACGCCTCAAAATAGGGTCATAGCGGGTTAGCATTCAAATCATAGAACTTTATGTTTGAACATATCTTTATATAGTAACATGAAGCTGAATATGTAGTTCGAGTTTGAACTTTCAAATATGGAATCAATTCACTCTAGGAATTTTTTACCAGTTTATTCATGTTATTCCTCCCCTAAGTTGGGAAAATTAGGGCTCAATAAAATATAATGCCCAACTTAGAAATCGATGTGTGCATACAACTTGTGTATGTTCAAGCATTAGTTCTCTGCGGAGAACAATATGATAGGGAGTTAATAAATTTGCACAGTTGGATTTTCTTGTGCCGAAATGAAATTTTCCCTTAAATTAAAGATCACACTTGTGGGTATATGCCATGTATTCTCAAATAATTATCAACTTTATAAGTGTGACTTTTGTAAATTCAAGATCTTCATTTACATGATTAATTTCAGTGTTGTGTCATGCCATAATAATAAATACAACACGAGATAGCTTTCATCAACTAATCATATGGAAACTTCAGGTTTCACATAGACGATTAAGTTATAACCGTATGGCTAATTTGTCATATCAAATTGCATAGTTTCTCTCAACTTGAGGTTGATGCATGAGTTCTATTTTATGCTTGCTTTTGGTGTTCGATGCATGTATAAACAAGCAAAACGTTCACATTCACTTTAGAGAATGAGAAGAATTAATATTTATAAATTGACCATGATCTTTCAAGTAAAGTTTAAATTTTTTTTTTCCTTTTTCAAACATCTCTTGTTGTATGATCATGGATGCACTTGTATAGATCAAATAGTGGTTAACCCACTTTTTTATTTGCATCATCATATTCCAACTACGCGGGTTGGTTATTTTATACTATATTTGCATAATATCAATAATGCCTTTTTTTTCAGTATATGTGGACATTTCATCTTTGACTAGCTAAACAAAGCTAGAACATTTAATCCATAAGCAGATGGATTTATCATAGTCCATGATATGTCTGCAGACATATATTTTAACAACCATCAATCATTGTACCACTTTTGGTGGATATATAATAAGAACGAAGATCTGCGGATCTTTGATGGTAAGGTATTCAACTTTTTTAAGTTTTCATTGTTGATGGTGAAGAAATATATATTTTGTGCCTTATCTTGACTTTATATTTATATCACATATTCATTTTAGAGAAATGATTTTGTATTGTATCACTGCTTGAAAAGCATTCTTCCAAAATTTGAGTTTAGGTATGATTTACCACTAACAATAAGATTAGACTCGTTAGATAATCTATATAATACATAAACTAAAAAGTTTTTTGAGCCATTCTAGACTATCCAAGTCATCTAAATATGTGGCAAAATGAAGAGTTTTTATTGGTCCATTCATGTGCTTGATTGCCAAATCCTTATGTTTTGATTGGCCCAAAATATTAAACAATGTTGATGTGGTATGAATTGGAATGCTATGAATCAAACTAACGTATGAGGTCATTAACATGGAAACAAACTCACTGGCATATGAATTGGAATGCAAATTAATTACTTTTGAATGTCTATTATTTTCTCCTTGCTAAACATGGAAACTCTTCATTGACTATATTACACTCGATTATACAATTTCAAACATAGTAAGGCAACTCAATAAATTCTGACCTAAAAGAATATTAATGAGGATCTACATTAGTTTAAACCTTTCTAATCATGCACACAAAATCTACATCGAATATCACGTTCAAAATGCGATTCACTCATTCCTTTGCCCATATCTACTGAAATTGAGAACGGTTGAGTTTGAAAGTCGGAGAACGTGGAAAGGAAGAAATTTCACAGTGAGTTTTTCTCCCTTATTCAAGAATCATGATTTTCTCTCTCTTATTCATATGTATATTACGTACCTAGCTCTTATTGAATTCGAACCTATGAGTTCAAAAAACATCTGGAACCCGAATCTTATTTTGATGTGTGCTTCCTTTGATGCAGATTTTTTTCTAGGCTAGCATCCAAGAGGTTCCTCAGAGAATAATCATCCGGTCATATGTTGCTTTACATACTGCTCTGTTGAGGAATGTGTCGTCCCTTTTGTGCTTATTATTTATGCCCTTACTGGTGTTTGCTTCATTCTTTCAATACAAATCTATCTCTGATGTTTGTTTAAAGTGGCTGCAAAATTGTAGTAGCATAATTAGTCAACAACTTTAGCAAAGTGAGAAACTAAATAAAATGAACACATGCTAAATCCATTATTTTGATGACTTTGTATATCCAATTTTGTTTTCTTTCCGTTTTTATAGAGCAAAATTATAGTTTCAAGCTTCTTGAATCTAATATGAACATTTTTTTTTAAGAAGTTCAATTTATTAAGAAGCAGTAGCAAAAAACCAGGAGTGTTCACGTCCCTGCTCAAAATCCAAAGAAGGTCCCAAAGTTACAATCATAAACTGAAAAATCAAGAACTATAGCTTGGACACAAAACCTAACCCCAAGGCTGCCTGTCCTCACCAAGCCCATCCACTTAAACTCCCTAAATCGACCCCAAAGATACCCCCTGCCCAATCCACTGTGCAAGAAACTAAATAAATGGAACATAGGCTAAATCCAATATTCTGATGACTATGTATATTCAATTTTGTTTTCTTTCTTTTTTTATAGAGCAAATCATAATTTCCAGCAGCTTCAATGTAATAAGAACATTTATTTTTTTCGAAGAAGTTAAATTTATTAAGAAGCATTAGCAAAACACCATAAGTGTTCACATCCCTGCTCAAAACCAAAAGAAGGTCCCAAAGTTACAATCATGAACATGAAAAATCAAGAACTATAGCATGGACACAAAAACTGACCCCAAGGCTGCCTATCCTCAAAAAAAAAAAAAAAAATCCACTTAAACTCCCTAAATCGCCCCCAAAGATACCCCCCGCCCAATCGACTGTGGAAGAACACTTACATTCACCAAGTAAAGCCTACTAATCTAAAGAGCCAATTATAACACGAGCATAAGAGCAGGACTGATCTAAATAATAAAAATATGTTGACCTTTGATTATCATTGATTCACTTCATTTATATTTAGTTTCTATGTGTGTTCACCTACTTGCATTGGTAGGTCAGATGTATAATAACAAAATCAAACAATAGTTAGTACATCGACAAAGAACACTAATTTTCAATGGCAAATGTTGTAAAACATGAGAGATCCAGTGCTTTGATTCCACTTACGACTCTTGAAAAGAAAGCAAAGTGTCGAAGTTCGTGTCTTGAACTATTGGGTTCAAAGGGACAAATTTGGCAAGCAAGGTCTGGACATGATCCTTATTGACAAAGAGGTGAGTTGCGTTTAATGTTGTGATGACTTTTATTAAACTTTTTGTTTTCTACACTATTTATTAAATTTAATGATGTGATGACTTTTAAATTGAATTTCCTGACAAAACTGTAATTCCCACCAGATTCTTCATTTATACTTGATGCACTGACACTTTGGTGTTGCTGCAAAATTTAGTACTCATTTAAAGTGGGAAAAATCCAACATGAACCAATAATAGATTGCATTGTCTAATATTTTTTTATGTGCAATTGTACAGGGGATAAAAATCCAAGCGGTTCCCCCCCCCCCCCCCCCCCCCACCCCCCCAGAAAAGAGTAGGTTTAAGACAAAATTCCATGTTGGTCGCATATTCAAGTTATCGGACTTTGGGGTAACCGAGAACAATTCAGCTTACATAATTTTAGTAGTCCTGTAAAGTGAAAAAAAAATCCAACATAAACCAAATAAGAGATTGTCTGCCTGTCAACAAACAAATAAGTAATTCACTCAGCAAAGTAAGCATTTGTAGTAGAACAGAAGACGACTAAGCAGCTTACAGTGGCATCCGTAACAATTTTCAAAATATTGTTTCCCTCAAGTAAAGTTTTGTATTTAAACAAGTATCATATGGATTCCACATATAAGTCAGGTAGAACCGAAGGGGGAAATCACCGGAGTAAAATTTCGATTGTGCGGACATTTGAAAAACACATTTCTGATTTTTTCCCTTCACCACGAGATAAATTTAAACAAATCCCAAGTAATATCAAAGATGATAGTCAGCGCAAAAATAATATAAATGAAACATGTAAAAGTAATATGAGTATGATAGTATCGGAACGCTGTACTATGGCACATGCATTGCCACTAGCAACTAAAGCTAACAACGACTTTATCGAAGTGAGAAACTAAATAAAATAGATCATAGGCTAAATCCATTCCAAACCAATTATCAGTTCACTTAAAACTGTATTGCTCTTAATTGGACAATATATGTGATCAATTTTGCAAATTATGAGTACGCTGTTATCTTTATACAGATGGGTGATACCCTACAATCTGCATTTGATGTTGAAGTATCATTCTCACATCAATATTGAATATTGTGTTGGCGGGAGTTCTATTAAATATCTATTCAAGTACATTACTAAGGGCAGTGATCGTTCTGGAGTAATTTTTATTGACCGGCAAAATCAGGATGAGATTACTAGGCATATGGATTGTAGGTATGTTTCTGCATGTGAGGCCATATGGAGGATATTTGAGTTCATGTTACATTATAGAATACCTTCGGTTGAGCGCTTACCATTTCATTTGGAAGATGAACAAACAGTACCATTCAAAGATGGTGATTTCATGCCAGATGTTGTTGATAAACCATATGTTATGCAATCAAAGTTTCTTCAGTGGTTTGAGCTTAACAAAATAGATCCTGAGGCAAGACAATACACATACGCTGAAATCCCCAGATACCATTGTTGGAAGGATCCGCCTAAGATATGGTCCCGAAGGAAAACTAAAGCTCATGATGTAGGGCATATGTATAATGTTCCGATGGCTGCGAAAAAGATGTATTATATGAGGCTTATGCTTAATCATGTCAGGGGACCTACATGTTTTGAAGATGTTAGAACAGTAAAATGTGTTGTGTATGAAAGTTACAAGAATGCATGTGATGCTTTGGGTTTGTTATTTAACGATGGAGAGTATGTTGGTGGAATTAAAGAGGCAAGTCACAAGATAATGTCTAATATATGCATCTAAAATTGATCCATTTGGGTAAAATGCATGTGTTTCAAGTCAATTTTTATAGACCCTTTGTTTACTTTTTTACTGTTTGAATGTTCAGAGTTGAGATTGATTAATGATCAAGTACATAATCTCACATTATTGAAAATTGAGAAGTTGCTCAAAGCTAATTGTACAAGCCTAATTCACTTCCAAGACATGCCTATTCCGGATGAGTCTATTATCAACTATGCAACTAATCAGTTCATTTTGAATAAGTTTTCATATGACAAAGTTTCTATGCAAGCTGAGCATGATAGTCTACACCAACTTCTAACTGATGAGCAGCGTAATATTTACGACAAGATAATGTCAGCGGTGACTGAACGGAAGGGAGGTGTATTTTTTCTATATAGTTACGGTGGAACCCGAAAAACTTTCATATGGAAAACATTATGCTCGGGATTAAGAGCCAAAGGTGATATTTTCCTACCAGTTGCATTAAGTGGCATTGCATCGCTTCTACTTCCAAGGGGTAGAACTGCACATTCTAGATTCGGTATACCACTCAAGGTTCACGAATATTCGACATGTTATAAAATAACACCTGATTCCGAGGTTACCGAATTACTAAAAGAAACTATGCTTATTATATAGGACGAGGCCCCTATGACCAATAGGCATTGCTTCGAGGCACTTGATAGAAGTTTGAGGGATGTAATGCGTAGACCAGAAGAACCTTTTGGGGATTGGTAATTGTATTAGCGGTACTTCAGGCAAATCATACCATTTGTTCATGGTGGTAGTAGATTGATATTGTGAATGCTACAATATACTCTTCTGAAATATGGGAATCCTGTGAGGTGCTCAAATTGACCGCCAAAAAAATAATGAGATTACAGGTGTTTATGATATCTAAATTCTACTTATATTCACTTAATATATTTTTCGATATATGCACCGACTGTATATATACTTATATGTTTTTAGAGTGGGACATCATTTGATGAGATTCAGGAAACCAAGGAATTTGTTGAGTGGATTTTGAATGTCGGAGATGGGGTTGCTGAAGAAGAAAACTCTGGTGAGATTGATTTAAATTACCAAATGATATTCTTATTAGAGATGTAAGCAATCCCATTGATGCAATAGTTGAAAGTACATATCCACCTCTTTTGGAACATTTGGAGAATCCATCATTAGATTCTGAACATTTCTACCATCGGGCTGTTCTTGCTCCAACACATGAAATAGTCAATGAAATTAACGACTATGTTATGTCTAAAATGCCCGGTGACTGCGTCGAGTATTTGAGTGCAGATTCGATTAACAAAGCTGATGACGTTGATGGAGCACTTGTTGATATTGTTTCAGTAGAGTTCTTGAACACCATTAATGCTTCGGGTTTACCCAATCACAAGATTGTCCTCAAGGTCTGATGTATGATAATGCTCCTTAGGAATCTTGACCAGCCTTATGGGTTATGTAATGGTACAAGACTTATTGTCACCAATCTTGGCACGCATATGATAGAGGCGAGACTTGTAGCCGGAATAAATGCAGGACAAAAGGTGCCAATTCCTAGAATGATGATGAGCCGTCTGATGAAACCATGTTCCCTATCAAATTTGATAGGAGGCAGTTTTCAATTTATGTATGTTTTGGTATGATAATAAACAAGAGTCAAGGACAATCTCTCTCTAATGTCGGGTTCTACCTCACATCCCCTGTTTTCAGTCACGGTCAACTTTACGTTGCTTTACCCAGGGTTACTTCTCGAAAAGGTCTTAAAGTATTGATATGCGACAAGGATGGAAAGTGTAAGGCCCCGGTCTGGTCCGGATGTCAAGGATTGTGCCGAACATCCAAATATATAAATATATTAAGGTAATAATTATTACAACCCCAAATGTACGTTATAACTTGGTAAATAAAACACACGTCTATCAGATCAACAGCGGAAACAAGCCAGAGTCCGTCTGTCTGCTTAGCTACCCGGTCCACTCTTCGTGCTCAAAATCTGGGAAAACATAATTATTGAAACAAGGAGAGTGTCAGTCACATGGACTCAGTGAGGATAATCAAGCATGCATGAATATGCGTATGAATGCAACAGTACAGCAAACCAACACAACACGTTGATCAGCCAGTTTTAAATAGTGGGGAAACCGGTATCAGTAACAGGAACAGTATCAGTAACAGTATCGCTGCAGGTGGCATCACCCAGCGTCAGTAACAGTATCGATGTAGGTGCATCACCCATCATCAGTAACAGTATGTCGACAGTGTCGACCAGTGCGGTTTCCCAAATTTTTCAAAAACAGTGTGTGGTTGCTTTTTCAGGAAAACAGTTTTCGTGCAATGCAATTCATGATGATCAATAACAGGATCAGTAAAACAGACTCAGGGTAAAGTATTAATCAGTAACTGAAATAATAGAATATCAAGTAAATACAGGTAAGGTATGCCTAAGTACAGGTCATCTACAGTTATACAGTTAGAAATCGAAATTAGAAATCGAGTCGGAGTCAGTCGGTCGTCGTCGGGTGGCCGCAGTCAGGGTTACACAGTCAGGCATATAAACAGGAACATGTATGAAAGTGCAAGGAATGAACAATATGAACTTCTCCAGGGCCGGATGCCAAAAGCTCGTAATCACTCACCGTGGATATCTTGCAAGTTAGGCGACTTCGTAATCCCTGATAAATAAATAGACAATACTACTTAATTCCAATGCTAAATATAATTAGAAGACTACCGTAAAATTTCCCCAAATAATTACAACTTAAATGGCGAGGTCTTCCATTTCACAAAGTCCTATGACGTACGTAAAAACCGACTTAATATTCGAGTTTTATAACTATTACAAAACCTACGACACCTTAATTAATTAATTAATCAGCATTAAGAATAATCAACACTGTTTAGTAAAACTAGACTGTTCTTTTAATAATTTCCTGGTTATAAAATATTTATTTTCTCTGAAAACGATCAATTCGACACATCTTCGTACTTTCTGAAATTAAATCCGACATATAACCACTAACAGAGAAAAATCCAGACATGCCTATCTCGGTATCTTTTTCAGACCTATAACAGTTTAAGCCTCAACAGGTCACTACAACATGCAGTATATCATATTATAGCCACGGGCAGTCGACATCTATACACAATTACGCAATCCAGCAATACACGTTTAATTAATTTCCTATGGTCGACGGCCAGTCGACAACTATGTCTATATACAGGCATATAGTATACAGTACACTATGCAACAATTAAATAATTCAAACAGTACCGCTAAACAATTCATTTCCCCCAAAATACGACTATAACGAGAAAGACAGGAGCGGCACTAACCGAGCAGAGTATGGGCGTGCAAGTAACGGAAAGGCGAGCAGTGTTGTCGGTAGTCGTGGTGGTGTTGACGGGGCGGCAAAAAGGCTGTAATAATTATCGCTTAATTTCCCGTTCCGTATTCGAATGAAATCGAAAAAATAACGGGACACTTACCGGAAAAATTGGTCGAGTAAACGACTCTAATCCGGAAAAAAAGGGGCAGTTGAGGAGTGGTGGCGTGGTGGTCAAGCAGTGGTGGGATGGGCGGAGCAGGGGTGGAGCAGGAGCGGAGTGGTGGAGCGAGAAGAGGGAGGAAAGAGCAGGAGAGTGTGGTGTAGGGAGGAAGGAAGGACGGGCTCGGCTTATTTTTAGCCGAAAGGCTGCGGGAAGGCCGGTGTTGCTCCGGCCACGCGTCTCCGTGCCAACGCGTGCCTTGCTTACACGGTGTTCCCAGCCTGACGCGTGTGCCACGCCGCGTACTCTCGTGCCACGCGTCTGACAGGTGGCAAGGTGGCTCGTGGTGGTCGATGAAGGCGGCGGGAGGACAGGTGGGTCGACCGTCATTGTTGACGGAGAGGGAAGGAAAGAAAATGGCGAATTGGCACGGGAACGGGCGAATTGGCACGGGAGATGGGCGGATCGGCACGGGGACGGGGGAATTGGCACGGGAGATGGGGC
>JAYMSP010005460.1:0-13617 GCA_036897095.1 Plantago elongata | reverse complement strand
CACAACGTGGGGTGGGACTAGGATTGACTGCGCAGGGATAACTACTACCACGTAACGACGTGGGTTATCTTTAGTTTCCAAACTTATAAAATATTATATTTGGTTTTCGATATTCGGTATTTAAAGTTTGAACTTATCGGCGTATTTGAAAATGCTTTACTAGTATTGTATGTATTCTGGAGTTTGGTAAATATTTTAATAATATGTTTTGAGTTTTGGAGGTTGACATAGTCCTTGACGTCCGGACTAGGATCTGGGGCGTTACATTACAAGTCCTCGATACATAACAATCCACTACTACAAGTCATCGTATACTTTACAAACATCAGAGTAAGCAACGACTACTAAACAGTCTTCACAAAATCCACCATCGATCTACCGTCTCAACTCCAAGATATCTTCGTTCACAGTCACTTACTAAATATCTGAAAGGAGGGGTGTAAGGGTGAGCTACTGGAACTTTTACCTGGATCAAGTACATATAGAAAAGTATGCATACAATTTTATATTTCAAACATAGTCAAAAATCATTTGCATGCAACACATAACTCAAAACACTAGCTCGAATCAAATATACACTACGGCCACACAAACTGTGGTGGCACACAACTCGGCTTTCACATAACATATCCCATAACACATAAGGGCCACAATTACCCTGTAACACATACATAACACTAGGGGTACCTCAAAGCACGAAATTTTCCTCGAAAGGGTCACACACTTCATAGGCATATTAATGAGCATAAACGTACACCTAATCCATGTTTTATCAACTCACTTTCACAAATCATTTACACAAGAAAATATTTATGGGACATACATACTTGATCATATTTTGAATAGACTATTATACCAAGTCCCATGACTTGATATAATAACCATAAGTTATTTGTCAATCGAGAAACTATACATATATTGATTTTATATACGAAAATATAAGCAAAAGTGTCAAGAGTTCCCCTTACCTCAAGGTCGATATGAATCCAAGTCCATCTCAAATAATCCACAGAATCCTCAAGTAGCGTGTACCTCGTATTCTCCAAAATTCACCTTAGCCCATAAATTATCCAGAACACCACTTTTAAACTCCACAAAGCTTCTACCACGGTTACAATAGGTCAAAAAGGATAAAGTACGGTCATAAGGGCAAAAAGGTAATTTATGGAGCTAGAAAAATAGGTTTAAAAAGGCTAGAAGGGCATAATTATGATTCGACAACGTTCAGGGGTAATATGGTAATTTTCTTTGAACAAACGGGGCTGAAATAAAAACAAAACAAATTCCGTCTCCATCACAGCTCAAAACAATGACCTCCATCTTTAAATACAAGCCTTAACCACTTGGCTAGAGTCCTGTAATGTAATATTAGTGCCGCATTAATTACTTGAATGTTTTGTACGCTGTGTGCGGGAGTTAATTACAAACGACCCGCAGGTCCCATCAAAATTCTCAAAAGGCAGCCTTTTTACTTTCTGCAATTTATCAATCCAGTCCATGCAATTCTAAAAACATCCCAAACTCCATGAAAGCAAACCAAGCTCCTCCAATACCAAGCAATGGCTACGAATTTCAACTACCCAGCGACTCCTCCACCTAAATTGTTCAAGAAAGGTGCATAACCAGCAACAAATCAATCCAAACAAATCGTGAATTCGTCCTCCAAATTTCTTGTTAAGATTTCGAGATTAAATCCACAATCAAGGCTCGATTCCAGTCCAAAATCAAGGGCGAATGGCACAATCCTTGGGAAAGTCAAGCTGAACATTATCAGACAGGTGAGGAGAAGAAGAGAATGAGAATACGGAAGAAGAGAACAAGATGGTTGAAGAAGAATAAAGCAGAAGAAAGAAATAACCCAGACATCAAGGGATTTGGGCTCAAATGCCCCAATTGCCTTGTTTGGTTGATTTTGTGTGGCCCATCGGGCTAAGCATTTTAAAATTCCTTTGACTTTGGGCTTTTGAATTTTAGTAGAGATTAAATACCAAGGGGGGTTGGTTTTAAAAATGACCAGTTTGGAGATTTCTTCCGAAATTTGAATTGATGAATGTAACCTTGATTGAACTAAGAAATTTCGAAATTACCAAGAAACGGACAAATCAAATATCGATGTTTGAAAGAGACATCTCCCTCCTTTTTCCCACCAAAATCATATTTCCTCCCTCCATTGAACAACAAAGTTCATCTAACCCTACTATATATACTACTCGGGTAATTCTTGAGCCTCCACCAACTCTTTCTCAGATTCGAGCTGCAAGGTATGGGTTTTTTGTGTTTTATTGTCCAGGTTGAAGTCGAATTTGACTATTCTTTTGCAAGTTTAAATGTATTACTGATTCAATGCTTGTTGGTTATCCAATATAGGATTCGAAAGCTTGAAGTTGTTGATTACCTGGTCGAAATACAAAGGATTTGAGGTATGTCCTTGTACATGATGTTTTTGTTGTTGTAGCTATGTTTGCTTCTTCAATGTTCTGTCTTTCTAATTGGCTTAGATATTGGTGAATGTATTGAGCAGTGCTATGTTCGTATGGTGTTTTCTTATAGCAATGAATATGGTGTTTGTTTACACTATCATATGGAGATTTTTAGTTCATATATTGTTGTTGTGTGTTGTTATCTAAGCTTGTTAAGTTGGATCTGTTTATATTTGTTGTTATGTTGAATGATAGTGAATCTGTTTTTATGTATGAAGAACTTGTTTATTTGGCGCTTTACATTTATTTAGAGCAACAATGATTAATAGTTGATTGCACAAATTGATAATGAGTGGTCATGGATGAGAGGCATTTAGTCCTTCGAAGATATGTTCTTATGTCTATTGGATTATGCTTGTTGATGCTTCGTTATTACACAAAACGCATTTGTCCCCGTTATGTTGGTCGTAAGTGTCCCCATAGATATAAGTTGGCTGCAAAAACCCCCCTACAAGATTCCTACATAGAAAGGTTAACCTTGATAAACGATACGGATTGTAAGAATGTTTTGAGAATGAAAATGGAAGCATTTAAGGAATTCTGCTAGACGTTAAGGCATCAGGGTGGTTTGATTGATAATAAGTATGTGAAAGTTGAAGAGAAAGTTGAGATATTCATGCAAATTGTGGGTCACCATGTCAAGAATCGGGTAGCTATGTTTGCATTCCTTCGTTCTGGTCATACAGTTAGTGTGTACTTTTATGAAGTATTGAGAGCTATATTGGGATTGCATGAGATCCTCCTAGTTGAACCAGTAGCTATTTAACAAGATGAGCAGAGGAGCCTTCGAAACACTTTGTCGTAAGCACTTCAGTCTGAATGGTATGCTAGTTTTCATTTGACATGTGAACAATCTAACATCAAATTACATTGTAGGGTTGTATTGGAGCCTAAGATGGGACTCATGTCCGATTGCATCTAAGGGAAAGAAATAAAATCACCTATAGGAATAGGAAGGGTGTTGTTACAACCAATGTGTTAGGAGTTTGCGATTGTGAAATGCGTTTCATATACATGTTGTCCGGTTGGGAAGGTTCTTCGGATGATGGTAAAGTGCTTAAAGATGATGTGACCATATCAAATAGGCTAGTTGTTCCTCAAGGTAATTACAATAGCTACATTATTTGAGTTTGATGATGATTTAAACCATAAGTACTGACTTTGTTCTTTTTGTATAGGTAAATACTATCTTGTTGATTCGGGATATGCCAATGCTCCCGGGTTTTTAACACCGTATCGAGGAGCAAGATACCATTTGAAAGAGTGGGGTAATGGAAGATCTGCACCTTCAAGTTCGAAAGAATACTTCAACATGAAACACTCTTCTGCGAGAAACGTGGTTGAGCGGGCATTTGGAAATGGAAGAAAATATTTGGGATCCTCCATTCCCCTGCATTTTATGATGTTGATACCCAAAATGACATCATTCTAGCATGTGCATTGGTGCATAATTTTCTAAGAATGCACTCAAAGGATGACTTGATGCAATGGTATGATAACAAAGATGATGCAGAGCTCTTGGATGATGATTTTGAGATAAGTGACGACGATGACGATGACCCTGAGGAAGAGGAATGCACAGGTCCTCCGGAGCTCATTACCGATGTCACTCCGTAGCCGGGATGGAATGCTAGTAGGGATGACTTGGCTTGTTCAATGTTTAGCAAGTGGAGGGCAGTTAGGAGGGCAGGAAGGGGAATGTAGATGTTTGAACATGAATTTCCTACTTGAATCAAAATTCAGTGTGATATTTTATGTTTGTTGTAGTTGTTTTCTTGGATAATGTTGAACAATGTCTACTCATGATGATACGAATGAATCCCCATTTCGATGATTAATTACAATGTCGTGTGATATTTGTCAAATACGTGATTGAGTTTGACATTAGATTCGTATCGTTACTTTATATTATCGTTGCTTATGTTTATTGTTCTTACTTTATTGTTTGTTTTTAGATGGAGAGCCAAGCTAGTCAATTTCAACCACCCCGCAACGCTGCATCAACCGGTCCAATTAACGGCAATCAAAATGTTTCCCGCAAAGCTGCTCCAACTGCTTCACAACAAGCATCAAAGGGCAAAGGAGGCAACTATCGAATAATGGAGTTCTGCGGAGGAAAAGGCTTTCATTAAGGCCATGAGAATGGCAAAGGCTGCGGGCTATAAGTCCCCTCAAGGTTTCAAGGCAGGTACAATGACACTCATATTAGGCTACATGAAGGAGGTGTTTCCAGGAACTGACTTTGTGGTCCATCCTCACATCAAGACGAAGCTGAAGACGTGGAGTTCCATGCATATGGGACTGCTACACATGCATGAGCAGAGTGGAATTGGATGGTGTCCCGTAACAAAGAGGTTCTTGTGTGACGAAGAGACATGGAAGTTTCATGCTAAGGTAACATACACACTGAAGTACTTAATGAATGTGCAATATCATTGTAATGTTTTTGACCGTTGTACATGTAGTTATTATTCTGTGATTCTAATGAATCGTTTTCATTTTGATGGATGATCAGCAAACTGAAAGCATGGTTGGGAAGTGGAATTCACCTTGGCCTTTCTATGAAGAATGGTGTGATATATATGGAAAGGACAGGGCTAGGGGAAGAGGTGCCCGGGCTTTCGATGGAGCGATTAAGAAGGTTTTGGCTGGAGATAGTGAGAATGAGGAGAACTTGAATGAGGAAAATGCTGAAGAACCAAATGGAACTCAATCTGAGACAGTTAAACTTGGTGCTGATTTGACAACCAAGGGAAATGGTGGGGATTCCAGCATGAGAGCTGCGAAGCGCCCTAGGCGTGCGAATAATGTTGTTGGTAATGATGTGGCTTTTGTGGATGCTTTCAAAGGCTTCGTTGAGCTCACCAAGCAAACAATCGGCAAAATGTAGTCTCTGCCAACCACTCTAATTGTTGAGTTTGCAAGATTCACTTGTGGGAGGAGTTGCAAACTTATCCCGGTCTAACTACTAAGACTATAATGTAGTTGGGACGGCAAATATCAAAAGATGACAACATTCTCCAGTACTTTTTCACTCTACCTAAGGAAGCTAGGTTTGAATTCATACGAGAGGAGTTAAACACCATGCCGGATGTGGAGTGGTTTAGTTCTGGGACGTCGAATGAGCAAGCACATGGAGACGTTGATTGGACTGCCGAACTCTAGATTATGCAGCTTCATCTTTTGACATCAACTACCATTCAGCCTTATGATCTACCTCTAAGATTTTCTTTTTGCAAGGTCTCATTCTTATGTTATGTGATCTAAATTGATTGTTAGTATGGCCCTTTAGCTTATTTAGTGTATGTGTTGAATGATGTTGAAAACTATTTTAACTTGTTTAACTGTTACAATTTGTGTGCTTGAGCACTTTATGACATTATGGTTGTGAAAAATGCTTGTAACTGTTGAATCTATTTACTCTTTAGCAACAATTGATTTAGTTCATTGCTTTGAAGTTATGTTAGCACAGACCAATGGACAGTGAAAGCATGATCAATAATAAATGTCCTTCTCATCAATTTAGTCAACTTAACAATGAGCATCAACATCCTCATAACCAGTTTAGCTAGTCTTTCATACATGAACATATTGAAGATGATAAATTAGATAATACCTGTGAATCAGATGAGGTACATTAGGACTACATATAGTCCTATTATTGCTACGAGGGTTCGGACAAGTTTATCTGCCCTTTGCATCTGTTCGCAACTCATTTTGAGCCAAGCGTTGCCACAAGCTAGCTTCGAGCGTTTGTCTTCTAGTTTCTTGTTCATTATATGCAAAGCTGAAATAGTCAAATCCATGTCCTTCACCTTGCAATCCATTATGCACAAACGTTCTTCTATATTTTTGTTCTCTCTAATTACATCTCTATCCAACAATCTTGGATCGAGTAGAAGAACTCGAATCTCTATTTCTACAAGAAGCAGTGCACTTGAGACCATTAGGCCACACCCAAAAATGGTTTGATCCTGCAAAATCAGGTTAGAAATCATGAGCTCTACAAAGAAAAGACTTGAGAAGGAAAAAAGCAAAGTAAGAAGCAGTGGCAAGTATGAAAGAACTAGTTTTGGACCTGGAGTTTGGTTGATGCACTTGCGAAATTTCATGCCTCCCTGAACCTGATTTCCACATGTGAGTTTGGCTATATCACCTCCACAATAGCAAGGAGAATTGGCAAAAGAGGAAGACATGGTAGGATTTATGTCTCTTGGTTGTGGTAGATGAGTTTTATGTTTGTGAATATGGTGGGAGAATGTAATATAGTGACTCATGGTAGGTGAGACTACTTAAATGTAATACTTGCTCTATTTTAGTAAATACTTTTTAAATAGTTTTAGTTACATGAAAGGTAAGATGATGGAACTCATGCATAATAAATGGTTAAATATATTTGGTTTCTTAAGTTTTACTTATAATATATCATTTTAAGCAAAACTCGATACGGATATGAAAACAAAGGTCTAAATCTATCATTAGCTTGATAGAGATGTATGGTTCCATAACAAGCTTAATCTAAATTGATTTAATGACTAGTTCGGTATCAATCTTTGTAATCAGGAACTTAATTGTGATGTACTTGTATTTTAATTCATTTTCATTGTTTACTTCGTAATTATGAATTTTGAAGAATCGGATTGTAACTAGGGCACCGGATTATAACTACGGTGTCGGATATAGATGTTTGACCGGATATATATTAGGTTCAGTCACTCCATTACTAAACCGACATAATGATTACGAAAGATAAGACCGGTGACCTTAATTGTTTAAGTTAAAATGATCGGTCCATATCATCTCGACTTTGTTGGTTTAAAACAATAACAATGAAAGTTGAACTTCTAAAATGTACTCGGTTGTTTATAAATCCCATTTTTCGGACCATGCTATAAGTAATGAAATCGATTAAGTTTTATAACAACAATAAAAATCATTTTACTGCACATTCTCCAAGTGTAATGTAACGATGACGGTTGAGAATATAAGTTGAAAAGTTCTATTTATTAATCACATCATCAACTACAATAATTCACTTTCATCATCCACACTATTCCTCACTTGCTCTTCTCAGTACTCATCTGAGAAACCACAACAATGGCGACAACACTCGCTCCCAAAGGAAACGACACTGGTCCCGGTACCAGAATCCCACAAAGACGCGGTCCACCACTTGGTTTGAGGCTTGTTCCTAGTAACCTACTTCATTATCTTCCGAAACTGAGACTGAAGAATGTAACTCCTATGATGATTTGTGTTTATGCATGGGTTATTTGTGCCCTGAAATTGTAAGTGTCATGCTAGGTTTCTTGTATTTAGTAGTATTCTACTGTAAATACCTCACAAATACTTTGATTGTTCTTGTACTCTCATAAAATTCGAAGTTTCTGCAATGTGATATTTGTTGCCTTAAATTGATGTTGTTGATATACTTGTCATTAGTTTTCAGTTAGTGCTTGGTTAACAACTTATTTATGCCTTCAACTTACAAATATGATACATTTGGAGTTGATATATTACAATAGAATAGGGTTCAGTTTCTTACAGTAGGTTTGAGAATTAGTTACTTTTTGTGAATGTGGTGATAAGTCTCTCTCTGTTGGTTTGATTTACTAGACTTATGTTTCACATTATTTGGAATCTAATATGTAAATTTGTTTTGTGAAATGTCCCCTGTTTTTATGGAGAATTAAGTTTTCTTAGAATTCCCCTGTCTGATAAATTCAACTTGTACAGTTGGTTTGAGCTGTAAAAACAATTGATACTTGATCCATATTCATTTGTAGGAATGCCCCCACACTTAAGGACAAAAGTCCTTCACTTCGGTGGACGATGGTACGATCACAGGGACGAAGGGAGCCGGTCTGGTGGAATTTCTTACCGGGGTGGAGAAACCCGTTGGATTCACTATGTTGATCCATCATGGTTCAACATTCCTGCGCTTTACCAGGCCACTGCTCGTCTACTCCGGGGTTTGGAAAAGGATGTTGAGAAGAACCTTTCCCAACTGATTTGGTACGCTGAGCATGGATCAACTGGTCCTGAATCATTGAATGTAATCCAAAATGAAGAACATATGTGTGCAATGTGTTCGAATGCATATGCTTTCAGAAAACAAGTTGTTGTGGTGTTTGTGCAAGACATGGAGATAGAGTTGTCTCCTACGGGTAAGGTACTGATGTACGCAATACCTTTGACTGTACCAGTTCAAAAAGGTAAGTTCGTGTGGCAATACTACAATGACCAGACAAAAGAAGCTCAAAAGCGTGACGATCAAGTTGGAACTGCCAAGCTTGGCTATTGTGAGACAGTGGCAGATGTTTGGTACATTTCTGGAAGTGATAAACCAAGGCCACCGAATGAAAGTCGAGTCAAACTTCATCCTTTGAAACACCGCAAGCTGACTTCCGTTCCCATCATTGAATTTAATTGCCATGCGTACTCCTCCTTCGACTCAGATTAAGCTCACTTGTTCTATGGTAACTTGAACTTGAACTATGATATTTTGTGATGTAAGGTTTAAGCAGTTTTTGTGATGTTAAGAACTTCAATTTGGAACTTCGATTCTACTCTTGTTTAGTATTGAACACTAGTATTTGGATGATATGTTTGTAACCTAACTTGGATGATGTTTTAGTTGTTATTTTTGGATGATAATCCTGTCTATCTAGTTTGTTTTATGGCCAAAGACTTATGTTAACCATTTTATGCATGCTTCCATAACGTAGATTTTAATACATGCATGTAGAAATCTAGTTAGCTACTATTACATCAAATGAAACAAACTCTCCACCACATGTACAAGCAAGCCACTTAAAGTAGATAAAATACAATGAATGCATTATAGCCTTATTTGTGATTGCATTTGCGTTCAAGAAACCTATTTTCAGGGATTTTGTTTAACTTATCATTCAAATAAGAAGACTATATCATATATTGTACATTGATTGTCTCTTTCACAAAAAGGAATGGTCTTCAGAAGATCATATCTCCATGCAAAGTTGTGTATCTTCATTTGAGCTACATCAATTTATTAGATCCAACTACCTTATTTCCATTTAATTGTTATAATTAAACACAACAAAACAGACTAGTGAAAATGTCAAAGTGGATCATACATAAAGAAAGAAGGAAAACTAGACATGTACAAACTGTCATCTTAATCTATATAAGCTGAATACTAACATAAGCAATCAGTAATAAAATACACAAACATTAGGAAGATATTGTCCTCATGGCAACTCACTAGTCTTAAGAATGGGCTTGGTTCAATGATAAGTGGAGTAGGAAAAGTGTTGAAAGTTTGATTGTTTACATGGTCAAGCTCACTAAGGATGGAGTTTGGAAGTGGCCTAGCAACCATGTAATGGCGACGAGGATGATCAAATAGCAATTTAGTTCAAAGATGGGAAAACAATTCACAACGAACGAAGTTACATGCAGGATAAACAAGTTGTTTGAACGTCATTGTGTTTTCCGTTGGCTACAGAACAAGAAAGGATTCACTTGGAACAGTTTGAATAACCATTTCATTGTTGATGATCATGAATGGTTTAAGGCAACTCAGGAAAGTTTATTGTACATACTTATTTCATCAAAAGCAACACATATGAAGTGATTGACCTTTCTTCTATTTTAAGTCATTCGCAGGAAGATGATAGGGCTAGGTGGTACTCCGTTGGAGGAGATCCTTTATGGTCCGGTTCGGGAATTATCTTTAATAGGATAACCTTCGAAAATGAGGAAGATGCAACGGAGAATTTAGGACCGAATGATGGTGTTCATGGGGAATTTGATAAGGTTGCTCCTCTTCACACGTGCAATTCACCAACGCAAAGGAGTCGAAATAACATTGAGACAAGCAATAAAATGTTGTTTATTCAATAAGGATAAAAAATAAAAAAAAAAGCACGTGTAACGTGAGACGATGACGAACTATTTGAGGATCTAGGCATGTTAGAGAAGATTGATGGGAAAATGTACTAGACTAGTGGCTGATGTTTCTATCAAATATATTATGGAATGGGGGTCCACAACAATGGCTTAAGTTTACATGTAATCTCTTGACTTTAAATGGTTTATTCTATTAATACGTTAGGTCTAAAGTTAAATCCCCCTTTGAGTTATGTAGTTTTGCTTATTGTCATCAATAACGGGCTCATTACATAAGTCTTATGTAATGATCGTAAGTTCGGAACAAAACTACAAGCCTCTTTTTTTACGAACTCCTACATACGAGCAATGAATGACTTATTAGAATAAACAAGGAATGACTTCCTTTCACACAATGTATCAGTATATCAATGTATCCTATTTTGATGAAAATTTATACTCATTAATGCACCCAACCACTAATATGAATTGAACTTGAATTCCTATGAGTGTGAGAACACACATTCATCAAAGGTTGTCTCTGATTGTCATAAATCTTCATTATAAATGTGGAAAACATACAACCTCGTAAAAATAAGTGATGACCACAATAACCAAGAGATGATTTCAAATCTTTTGTATTTAAGATGAACTTTCATTATACAAGGATGAATCAAATTTATTACACGGATTCTACTTTCAATTCATACCCCTTGCAGTTACGAATTAAGACTATTTGCAACACCAACCAACGAAAAGTAGGTTATCAAATTTATTATGGGTATTAGTAATTTTGCGAAATGTACAAGTAGACGACAAGTTTTTGCTTGCCTAAAATTTTTCTATATATATTGGCTTATTTCTTCTCATCTCCACACTAGACTACTTCCAAAAAACAAACTACCTAATTCAAACTCCAAAAAAACTAGCTAACGTGGCCCCTCCAAAATCAAGAAAATCCATTCACTTTGAACAAGATGAACTATTTTATGACAAGAAGTTTTCCAAAGAGCATGTTGAACGCCTAGTCATTGGCTTTGAGAGAATTTCTCTCGACAGCGACATTCCGTGGTCTTACCCTCAAGATACACTATTTGCGTATGATATCATAATCACAGAGTTGTTTAACAAGTTTGTTGTTTCAAACTCGTTCGAGGAAATTGAGAGAATCGTGCCCAAGCTGTTTGAACGTCATCAAGTGTTCTCGAAGCTGGTAAAGAATCCAGAAATACAATATGACATTGTCATGAACAAGTTCATTCCTTCCAACTACCAAATATGGTAGAAGCTAACCAAGGTTCATGTTCTATACTAATCAAACCTCAATTCACTGTTACATTTCTCAAAATCATTACACGTTACTTCTTAATTCGTTCACAGGAAGATGATTGCTACCTTTTGTACTTCCACATTGGTGATCCAATGTGGAGTGATCTTGGTGTTTTGTTTGAAGGTCCCAAGTTTGGCGTACCTGATGACACTTACGTGTTACCGAAGGACTCAGATGATATGACATCAAAGGACTAAGATGAAGTGTACAACTCATATCGGGATGTTTCGACCTCGACAAGGTCGATGATATACCTCTGCCTCAACAAATGTCCTCTCCCAAAGCTCTGTTCCACTGCACGTTGTATGACTCTCCAGCTAGCAAGTAAGGAAGTTCAAATGCTCCTTCTCTAAATGTCCAGCATCGTTTGCATTTTGCCTCTATCACAAAGGAGGAGTGGAAAGCCACTAAATTGACAAGTCAAGAGAAGGCTGCAGCCACAAAGCAAAGGAACATGAACTCATTCCATTGGCAGCAGTAGGATTGACAAGGGCAAACAAGTGGTATCATCAACCAAGTTCGGTAAGCTACTTGAGAAATTCAACAGGAAGTCATGAAGAGTTCTTTCGTTTGGTCCAGTAGAAATCACCTCCACCTTCGTATCTTTATTTCGTGCCACATTGCTCTCATTTTCAAACCGAAGAGCAATTGATTCGTGGCATCCGGCAGTTTGAATTAGCTTTGCTTTGCTTCTCTAGGAATATGTTTGTGTGTTGTGTTCGATTGTACTACTTTACTCATTTCATGAATCAAAAGTGGAAGTTTTCTATGCTAACATAACTCGATTTTACTTTTATTATCATCACTAGTAGTTACTCAAACTAGCTATGAATGCTAACAAATAAATTAACAGTAACTTATCATTGTGAGGAACAAAACATCAAAACATGAGACCATAATTCAAAATAAATAAACATTGTTATCATCCAAATTGCAATGATCATTGACATGAAGCATCAAATGATCATCTAAGTACTACTACTACTATCACCATTAAGTTCACATGACAACATACAAGTTCCAAATCAAAGTTCCAAAAATAAAAGATAAGACCATCCACAATGGTGACGACCCGACGGCACGTCGTCGTCGTTTTTGCTCCAGTGGTGGCGCATCGTCGTCGCCACGTCGTTTTTTTTAAAAATTCCATATCATAAAATTATTTAGAAGTTGAAATTAATGAAATTGCATTTTATTGAAGATGTTTTAAATTTAATGGCATAGAACAAACGAGGAATATATTACAACATATTGCGGAAAATGAAAATCGTACGAAGATAAAATGAAACAAAGAGACAACACACAACCCCGACTGGAGAAGACTCATCTTCAATGTAGCCTTCAAATATGTTCCATTAAGTCGTTTGTTAGTTGGTTGTGGGTGATTCCACTACGCAAACGGCGCAAATTCACCATGTACTCGGGGATAGTATTTATTGTAGACAGTGCCAGACGGATACGAACTCCAGCAATGACCTCCGGCACATGCTCACGGGTATCCTTTTCGAACTCTTCAATTTCTTCGTCATAGTTCAGGTATTTGTGGCGCTCATCTTCAACTATCATGTTGTAGAGTGTTATGCAATAGTTCATAATCTTGGCGAGTACGTCTTTGTTGTGCGCTAGTGCCGGATTGCGTATGATTGCAAACCGTGCTTGCATAACTCCGAAAGCGCGTTCCACATCTTTGTGGCAGGACTCTTGAAGCTCGGAGAACTTACGTTGTTTGTGAGTTATCGGATTCGGGATGGCAGGAACAAACGTAGCCCAAGGTGGGTAGATCACACCGGTTAGATAGTAAGGCATGTTGTATTGATGGCCATTTACCTAAAATTCGACCTGATGGGCCGTGCCATTGAGGATATCGTCGAACACCGGAGAACGTTGCACGATCGATAAGTCATTGTATTTTCCAGAAATCCCAAAGAATGAATG